>JAKWIX010000318.1:10909631-11117131 GCA_027704785.1 Solanum chmielewskii | reverse complement strand
TACGGTTGAGTGACTAATGGGGATTATGACACATATCATTACATGGTATCATATTGCATTGCATTCCATCACATCATTCATTCTTGATGATTATATGTTTCGCTTTGTGTTTGAAAAGTACTTTATGTTGATCTTCCTTTATTGGTAAAACTAAAATAGTGTGTATATATATATACTTGTATAATTTATGAATTTATTTTCTTATATAAACTTGTGTCACTACTTCTTCGTTGTCGGTCAATGAGACATACTGGGTAGACGTGGTTTCTTACTCATACTACACTTGTTGCACTCTTTGTGGTGCAGATTCGATTTCGAGTAGGAGCACATCTCGGGGAGCAATTTGAGTCCGATTTTGGAGTGTCTTGGAGTTGTGGTGAGCTGCTTGGCTGTTCCGTGGACCACATCTCCCTCTATCTTTTACATATTCTGTTATTCAGTGTTCAGACAGGATATCCCTTATGTTAGATTTGTCATTTTATTTTCAGACTTGCAACGTATTTTAGAAGCTCTTATACTTATGACCCAAATTCTTGGGTAGTATTTTTTTAAGTTTTCCGCATTCGTACTTAAAAAGAACTCAGTATTAAAGATTTGACTTATTGTTTTTTTTTCACTCATTAGTTAGTTAAATTTGTTAAAATATGTTTGTTGGCTTACCTATTGGTTGGGAATATAGGTGCCGTAACGATTCGTGATTTTTAGGTCGTGATAGAAATATATGTAATGGATCCAATGTTGATCAATTCATTATAGTTTGAATAGGATTAACCTATGTAAACATACCTTCCATGAATTCTTAATATCAAACATGTTATAGTGATTTAGAGTCTATTGGAAAATGTATTAGGATCTCGTCTAATTTATGATTTCATGAAGGTACTTCCCTATATTGTTGTTATTAATGAAATATAATTGATGATGAATGTGAGTAAAATTGGTTTAAGAGATACGTTCTTCTACTTTCTACCATATATGTGATATAGTGCACATTTTGTATCATGCTCTTATGACAACTTCTACATTGTTTTGTTTATGATTCATGTAGTTATATCTACTCCTGTATAATGTATAAATTATGAAAGAATAGTAATTTTCAATGATGACCAAAGGCTAAAGTATTGGTAACAGTTGCTCTTCTCTTCTATTTATCTACTTCATTATAATAATGTTAATGAAGCCTTGTATGGCTATGTGTGGTATGGTCCACTTATGGTGGAGGTGTTTACTTTATTTTCATTATATATTTTTTTACCATAGACTTGAAGGAAAATTAATGAATATATGAATAAGTGGTTATGCTAATATCATGTATAGGTGTTGCCACTAATCAAGTGTTAATAATTGATGACCCCTACTTATGTACCCGTATGTGAATGTGTAAATAGCTAAGTTAGGAGTGTTGATTATAATGTGAAGTTTGGCTTGCCTCCTATTCTATTATGTGTTGCATGGTCTATTCTTGAAAGAGTATTATGGTCTAAGAGGGTGGCTGTCTCCATGTGTTTTTTATAGACATTATGTGATCATGTTGACCAATGTATCCACACAATCACGTACATGCATGATACAAGTAGTATAGGTCATGGTGTCTATATGAAAGGTAGTTCTCATATTCACTAGTGTCTACTACTATGCTTGTTAAATGATGTTTATGAAAGTATGATATGTGTTCCTTAGCTAGTATGACTTGATATGTTTACTAGTATGGGCAAGGGTATGTCATTTTGCCTATGCATTGCACATGTATACCTTGATAGGATAGTTGTAGTTTTTATTTCTATATTTATGAATATGAATATATAAATATGTGTGACTGAACGTGTTACGGGGAAGGATTGCCATACATGTGGATACACTCTCACACATGAATGATGACCTAGTTAATAAAGGGGACTTGAAAGGTGTGCCCAAGAAAACTCTAAAACTAGATAGGTGTTTGAATATGTTATAAGCATATGGGAAAAAATATCCTAAGCTTATGTTTTATGAAAAAGATAATAATGGTTTTTTCAAAAAAGTGATCTTTGTTTAGAACCAAACGAACTAGTAAATTAGAGGGTGACACTTTCCCACATATGGAAAGTATTGTTCACCACAGTCCTCACGGGGTGGATGGCCTCATGACCCAACATAGGGTGTAGAGTTCATATTTCCATGATTTAACCCAAGTTCCATAACTATTTTGACACCACAGGATACTAGGTAGTGGATCCATCTAAAAAGCTATGGCATGTTTTGTTATACTTTCGCTTGTAGACCACCCTTTCTCGGTGTAGGTTTTTATGACGCATGTTTCCATGTCTAGAATCACTATGACTCTGACTAGAATGAATCACGGGAGGTTACTTAGGATAGGTGGAAGTAATAAACCCATCTAGACATTGCACAAGTAGCTCCTTAGGATGTTCTAGGAAGGTTTTCTAATGCATATCACTATGTATGTATTCTTTATGCATGACATTATAGTATTTGTCTACTTGATCTGAAAATGTGCATGATATGAGTCTTTATGCGTGATGTTTATATTGTTAGCTATATTATCAAGGTCTTGCTTGACATAAATGAAGTTGTCTCCTTTTAATATGTTGATATATGACTTAGACGTAAAAGCTTGTAGACTCATGATAGGTTTATTAAGTATGTGTGAGGTTATGTGGTCCTACATGTACATTGCACTAGTAGACTTATATTGGGGGCATGATTTAAGTCTGATAAGGTTTTATGTGTAGTAAAATAATTTTATGTTCATAATGACTAGGAGTTGTCTATAATATTCTTTTAGTCTTGGCTTAAGTATGTCTATGTTGTACTATACTTTTATGTTGATATCTGTTGGCTTGTGTAAGTAGTATGTATGGTTTTTCTTGTGTTCCTAAGATGGTGCATTGCATCAATTATCACCAAGGGTTACTTCAGAGTCTAATGAATTAAAAGAAATAGTTCACTCTTAAGGAGTGATCTCACTGTACAGTGACCTCAAGTGGGACATAAATTCTATATGTGATTTTCTATGGTGTTTGGCCTTTGATTGTGTTTATATGAAGTATATGAATGATAAAGATGGTATCGTTTTAAGGTTCTATAATGATTTTCTTAAGAAGGCATGAAGTATGATATTCAAAAAAATTATATTTTTAAATGCATGGTTGTCATACTTAGTGTATTCTTGTACTAATCCCATTCTTATCTATTTTTTTACACAAAGTGTAGGTTATGGATGCTTAAAGGATGCCTATGATTGAGGATCTTGATATGATTCCGAATCTCAAATACCTTATGTTCCATGGTTTCCCTACTTATGTCTTAATTAAAGTTTATTAAATATTGTATAGATATGTCTTATGTTTTATGGTTCGTGTTCCTAATGTATTCTAAAGTGTTGAGTCTAAGATGGGAATGAAATTTAGGGTCTAAATATGTATTATGAGTTATGCTTCATATATATATGAAGTGAAGTTTCTACCATATGATGTGTTATAAAAAGACCTAAATTTTCCGCTAAACTTACTATATCAATGGTATTTGAATGATAACTATGGGCTTGTACAACTCCTCCGAGCGGTCAAGTATGCCGTGTTACTTCTAGGGGGTGCTCTTCGGATGTGACATTTGTGGAAGAGCTTAAGAATGTGTGTAAGGTTATGCATATGGTCGATATAGAAAGGGTTGAGCTAGTTGTAGTTGCATATCAATTGATGAATCTGGCCATGACTTGGTTCAATCAGTGAAAAGAGGGCAGAGATGAGTATGCACCACATCTAAGATGGGATTTTTTTGAAGAAGCCTTCTTGGAGTGGTTATTCCCCAAAGAAATAAATGAGGCAAAGGTATTGGAGTTCCTTACTCTGAAATAGGACTCTTTGAGTGTTCATGAGTTTTGTCTGAAATTCACCAAATTGTCTTGCTATGCTCGTAATAGGGTAAATGATATGAGGAGCAAATAGAGTTTGTTTGTCGCTGGCTTTGGTCGTTTATCTAATAAAAAAGGAAGAGAGGAAATGCTAATCGTGGACCTGAAAATATATTGTTTATGTGAAGAAAGTTGACAAGGAGAAGTTTAAGGACAGAGAAGAGTACAAAAACAAGAAAGCCATGATTGGGAATGAGTCTGAGCTGTATAAAGGTGGTTTGAATTGGTTACAATTTCCGAAACAGAAGGGCATGCACCATCATCATATAGTACACCTGATCCTAGAAACAGAGGTGACTACCATGACTGAAATTTACAAATCTAATGATCTAGGCCAATACAGTCTAAAGAAAGTGTGGTACAGGGGTAGTTGGGCTTGTGCATGTGCTAAGTGTGGTAGAACCCACCATGGTTAATATCGTTTAGGCCATAGAGTTTTCTTCAAGTGTGGTCAAAAGGGTCACTTCATGAGAGTGACCTAAGAATAAGCAACGTAGTGGAAGTCTGGGAACCTAGAGGATCCACTTCTGCTACTAGCGTAGGGGAAAACAGTTTCTATGCAACAATAGGCTCCTAGAGCAACAGAACTTGCTTTATATTCTCACTGGTATGATAAAAGTATTTACTTTCGATGCTTATGCTTTGCTAGACCCAGGAGCAAGTTTATGATTTGTAAATACTTGTATTGCAAATCAATTTGAGATTCTTACGACGAAACTTTGTGAGTTTTTTTTTTGTTCTGTTGGAGAGTCTATTGTAGCGGAACGAGTCTATTGTGATTTTCCTATTTTTATCAATTACAAGAACACTATGGATAATCTAGCAGAGTTAGACATGATAGATATTGATGTCATTTTAGGTATGGACAGACTTAATGCCTTTTATGGATTAATGGACTGTTGAACTCGAGTTGTCAAATTTCAAATTCGTAATGAGTCAATCTTAGAGTGGAGTAATAGTTCAAAAGTTTACAAGGGTCATTTTTTTTTGTACCTTAACGCAAGAAAATTCATTTCAAAGTGATGTACATATCACTTACTTTGAGTTAATGACTCAAGTGTTGAGGTACCTTACCTTCACTAAGTTACTATAGTAAAACAATTTCAAGAATTTTTTCCTAACTATCTACCCGGAGTCCCTCCTCTGATAGAACTAGACTTTGGGATATCTATTGATATCATTCTTGATACTCGTCCTATCACTATTTCACCATATAGAATGGCCCCAGCAGAGTTAAAAGAGCTGAAAGAGTTGTTTTATGGTCTATTAGATAAATATTTTATGCTACCAAGTGTCTCACCTTGGGGCACTCCGGTCTTGTTTGTGAGAAAGAAGATGGTTCCCTTAGGATGTATATAGACTTTCACCAATTAAATTAGGTTTAAATCAAGAATAAGTATCCTCTTCCAAGGATATATAATTTTTTCATGCAACTTTAGAGTGCCCCCTCTTTCTCAAAAATTGATCTCAATTATGTCAATGATCAGTTAAGAATTGTAGAATGTAACATTCCACTAAAAGCATTTAGAAATAGATATGGGCATTATGAGATTTTTGTTATGTCTTTTAGATTTACCAATGCACTAGCAGTGTTCATGAATCTTATGAACAATCTTCAAGCCTTACTTAGATATGTTTGTTATCATCTTCATTGATGACATACAAATCTATTGGAAGAATGAAAAATATCATGCTAGAGCCTTTTTGGCTCAGCTTAAAAGCTGGTCAAACTGACTTAAAAGCTGGTTTTTGACTTATTTAGTTGTTTGGCAATACTCAAAATAACTTATTTTAAGTTTTAAAAAAAATTATTTTAAGCCAAAAGTTAAAAGCTGGGTTAGGGGTGCTTTTATTTTTTCCAGCTTATAAGCTGTTTTAAGTTGACCACATTTTTACCTTTTTGCCCTTAATATTTTTATACAATCTCTAAATTACCCACATAACCCTAACACCTCTTTCTTCTATTTTTCCCTTTTCACGTGTGGATGATAGACAATTACTATTACTAATGAATGAAAATAAAATAAATCTTAAATCTTTCAAGTGATCTATTCAAATTATATATTATTAAAATGTAAAATAAGTTGCACATATAACTTAAATAAAAATTTATATTCCTCATTTAAATAATTTGTGATAATAAAAAAATATGTTAATGATAGACGATTATTATTACATATCGATGAAACTAAAATAAAATCTTAAATCGTTCTTTAATCTATTCAAATTATATATCTTTAAAATCTATAATAAGTTTATATTCCTCTTATAAATAATTTGTGATGAGAAAGAAATATGTGAATGATAGCAAAATATAATTATTTATGGCTGTAAAATATAAATTAATTAACTTTTATTATGTTAACAACTTTTAAGGGTATTTCAGATATTTGTATTTAAAAAGTTGTTTATCAGCACTTATTTGCCAAACACATCAACAACTTTTTTTTTAACTTCAGCACTTTTATCAAAACGCATAACTGCTTATTTTAAAAATAAGTTTCAGCACTTTCAAAAGTACTTTTTAAAAGCTGCTTTTATTAAGCCCATCCAAACGGGACCCTAGTCACCTCCTAATAGTACTTCAGACATTGAAAGAAAAGGACCTATATGCCATGATTTCCAAGTGTCAGTTTTTGCTTAAGTTTGTTATTCTTGGGACACATACTTTCCGAAGATGGGAATTGAGTTGATACCCAAAACATAAAAGCAATTCAGAGTTAGGCTAGACCCACGTCTCCAACCGATATTAAGAGTTTTTAGGTTTAGCAGGCTACTATAGAATATGTTTTAGGGGTTTTCATCTATATCATCGCCCTTCATCAAGTTCACTTAGATGAAATTAATGTTTCAATGGTCTGGAGCTTGTGAGAAAAGCTTTTCGAAATTGAAAAAGTGGTTGACTAAATCTTTTATTTTGACTTTACCGGAGGGTAATGATGATTTTGTGATATATTGTGATGTAAGAGTCAGTTTTTGTTGTGTGTTAATGCAAAAAGGCAAGGTATAGTTTAATGTTAATAAGAAGAAATACAAAATTCATGACTTATAATTATTTGTTGTGGTTTTTGCCTTTAAGATTTGGTGTTACTATTTTTACGTCGTTCATGTGTATATATTCCCTTACCAGAAGATCCTACAATATGTTCACCTCGAAAGAGCTCACAATATAAGACAAAAGATGTGGTTAGAGATACTCAAGGATTATGGCGTGTCTATTTTTACCACCCATGTAAGGATGATGTTGTTTTTGATGCCTTAAACTGGTTATCTATAGGGAGTACCGCCCATGTTAAGGAAGAAAAGAGGGATATATTTAAAGATGTGCACATACTTCCATTCTTAGGAGTCAGACTTATGTATTTCACAGAATGAGGGATAGTTGTGGCTAATAAGCTTGAATCATCAATAGTTTCAAAGGTGTAAGAAAAGCAAGACTAAAACCATATTTTGCTTTACTTGAAGGCAAATTTTCATAAACAAAAAGTATAGGCTTTTCAACAAGGGGGAGATAGTGTGATGAAGTACCAAGGTAGATTATGTGTTTGATGGAATCCAAGAGAGAATCATAGAGGAGGCTTATAGCTCTTGATATTTCATTCATCCGGTACCACCAAGATGTACCGCAATTTAAATGAGGTATATTTGTGGGAAGATATGAAAAAGGAAATTGTTGAGTTTGTTACCATGTGCCCGAATTGCTAGCTTGTGAAAGTAGAGCACCAAAAATCTAGAGGGTTGGCATAGAATACAAAACATCCGCATTTGATGTGGAAGATAATTTATATGGAATTTATCACAGGCTTGCTAAGATCTCGCAGGCATCATGATTATATTTGGCTAATTTTAAATATAATGACAAAATGAACCCACATTATTTCGGTAAAGACTACTCATTCGGCCTAGGATTATGCAAATTGTACATTCAAGAAGTGATAAGAATATATGGAGTTCCGGTCTCCATTATTTCAGATAGAGGCGCACAAATAAATGCTCAGATCTGGAAATATTTCGAGAAAGGTTTAGGTTCAAATGTGAACTTAAGAACTGCTTTTCACCGTCAAATGGATAGACAAGGAGAGCGTACCATCCACACATTAGAAGAAATGTTGAAAGCTTGTGTGATTTATTTCCAAGGGGAATTGGGATGATCACCTACGTCTTAATGAATTCTCTTAGAAAGAGTGTAACCATTGGAAAGTCCACATGACTCCATATGAAGCTCTTTATGGGAGAAGATGCACATTTCCATGGACAAGGTAAAAGTGATTTAAGAAAGATTAAAAATGGTATAGAGTAGTCAAAAGTCCTACGCATATGTTAGGAGGACAACGATGGGGTTTGAGGTGAATGATTGGGTATATCTAAAAATTTCACCTATAAAGAAAGTAATGAGGTTTGGTAGAACGGAAAACTTAGACCCCGATATGCTGGATCTTATAGTATATCAAAGAGAATTGACAATGTATATTATGGGTAGAGGTACCACAAGACTTAACATCGCTTCATCCGAGATTTTATATTTCTATATTGAAAAAGTACATGGGTGATCCTTTATTTAAAGTACTAACTGAAATGTTGGAGTTAAGGATCTCTTATTAGATGAGGAGATTCGCCAAAATTAAATTGGAGGCCTAAAGTTTAATTAATTTTTTTAAATGTCAGATCCAAGTAATTTTTTTCTTTTTGATAAAATAGTTTTATTTTTAATGATCTTAAACTAATGATATATACATATATACCAAATAATTTCTTTAATATTGTGGTCTTAAACGTACCATGTGGAAGTTAAACTTAAAAATTGTTCCATAGAAAAGAGTTCCAAAACTAATTAAAACAATCTTTGTTTTTTTCTACGAAAAGCTTAAGATAATTTTATTTTCACTAAAAAAAATTTGGTCTTTCGGATTTGAAGGCCTTAGGCATATGTCTCATGTTTAAATTAATTGTGCTACCCTGAAGAAACCCTAATTAAAACTACGATAACAATAATAAAAAAAATTCAAAAAGAAATATAGAATACTCTGATGATGGGTGTATATAAATTCATTGTGTAATGGTAGCAATAAAATTAAGTTATTTCAAACTTATTACTCTTAAGATTGTATTTTTTCAAATATTACACTAATAAAAAAATATAGTTTTTCAAATAATTACACTTTTAAGAAAAAAGTAAAATATTTGTGAAATTCTAATTATGCTATCTTTAGAAAGCATAGATTAAAGGCATATAGACTTATGACTTAGTCTTGAATAATGAATATCACCTAGTTCTATTATATACAATATTTGTTTTGATTTACAGGAATCTGATTTCTCATTCAAGTCATGATGGTTTTAGGTTTAATTATTGGTTTGCATATGAATATATAAATTAAAAAAATAATATTATTTCTCATGATTTTGGTGTTCTTATTAATAACTTATACATAAATTAAAATTTCATGATATATTTTTTTATTCTCTTACACCCAAAAATATTTTTTTAATTATCTTTTATTTTATTTTATACCACTAGACAGAGTCTAGCGGCATTTTATTATTGATATAATTAAATGAAAACAACAACAAAGATGATTACAAGCAAGGGGGCTAGACCTTACCTTACAAATTCTAATGAGGTACAATACCTCTACAAATTAACCAGCATGAAGAAATAAGAGCTAGAGAGAACTAAGTATTCTATGATCATCACAAAGTTTATAATACACTCTATGATGATATTAAAAATGAGTGATTAAGTAGTACGAAATTTGAAAAGCCATTATAAGATTGGAGTAATTAAACTGAAACTTCATTTTAACAAAAGTGTGAACTAAAAAAAGATAGATTGCCCTTCTAAACAAACCTAAAGTGTTTTCCTCTTGTCTTCCTCTTCAAATTTGTCAATTTTTTTGATAGTTCATCAAATCTTCTTAGATTTATTGGATCTCGTTAAAGTTGTTGGCACTTTCATGTAATTCTGGTTTGCCAGTCACATCGGTAGGTGTCGTGGAACAAACTCCTCAATCATCCTACAATCCCAACTATTTTTTCTTCCATTTCTTTTGGTTGTTGCGTTGTTGCCTAGGAAAAATATCTACATCCGTAGCTGCATTTGCAAAACGATTATTCAAAATATCCTCTTCTTCACTTTCCTCAAGGTTTCCTCATCTTGTAGTTGTTTGTTTGTGTTATAGGTGTAAGAGGATTCCACTTTCTAACATTAGAACTCACCAAGGCATCAAGAAGCTCTTTGTCACAATCTGAAACTTCTTGAACATTAGTACCTGTTAAACCAATTGTCTCCCTATATGTAATGGATGAACCACTGGTAATGCTACTACCGTTAGGCACAAAAATTTGTGCTTCAAGGCTCATTTTTCTTTGACTTGTGACATGGTCATCCGGTTGGTCCATCGACTTTAACTTATAACACCTTTTTTCCCACTAAAAGTGATCAAATTTTTTGTCTAAGTAACTTGTGAGATTGAAACAATCGGTAAAGTACGAGAGTTAACCATATTCAACTTATGAGCAAAACGAGACTTAATTTGAGAGTCTGCTGGAGAACCAATTTGAGCTCCAACATCAATTGTTACCCCTTCTTTATCTACTATATTACACTATCCAAGTTCTTTTATTTGTACCACAAAAGTAGGAGTTTTATTAATGGCTACATCTTCAATAAATAGCTTACCAGAAGGGACTTGCGACGGCAAAAATAAAAGTCTTTGAATTAGTTGTCTTTTATTGATGTCCAATCTTATCATTAGTTGTAACTGCAGGTTCACTCCCTGCCCCCGCAACCCCTGTATGTGCATTCGAACCAACTTGATCTTCACATATAATTACAAATATATAATCTTTTTGATACTCTTGGCCCTTATCTATAGTTTTCAAAGCATCTGCCAAACTTTTTCAGGAGATGTTTTAAAACAGAAACTCTGGTCCGGGGACAAAAACGTACAGTTGGTTCCCGTATATTAATTAAAATAGGTTTCAAGTTTGTTTTTGTCAGTTTTGTAGGATTATAGTTCATAAGAGATGCATAGTTATTGTTAAGTTTAACTCTCCCATAGTTTAGACTGGGGAGAGACAGCGGCAGACATGAGAGTCTTGTAAGTCGCCTTTCACCAAAATATTAAAATTAAGTGTGCAATTCACTAAATTAATATTTTCAGCATCTTTTAGCGCAAATGTTTTTGTTATATATCCCATAAAAGGTTAATTGTAATACTAGTATTAGTTGTACCAGAGTAAAATTTTTAAATAACCATTGTACTAAAATTTAATACAAATATTATTTTTATATATACTACCAAATGACTCCTTTTGTGTTGAGGAATGTGTCAAGTGTTATATGTTTTTTTTAATGTTACGACAAGAATATGTCATTCATACAGTAATTTGATGTAAACACTCAATACTACAATTTTCTATTACAATAAGTATAACATCACTAATTTAAACTTCTGAATTCTCTTAAAATTCTATGCAAAAATACTATAGATGTATTTGATTGAACCTAAACGACACAATTTTTCATCAACAGTTGAAAATTAATGAAATCAAAGCATATGCCATCTACAAATTATGCACCTTCTCATTTATTGTTAGAGTTGTGACAAGTTAGTTGAATAAGGGGAAAACATTTGTTTGTTGTTCGTGCAGCGCATACCCTGACCTTAACAACAATATTCTTGTTTATTTTCTACATATTATCATGCCTCCAGATGAGCATAGACTACATTTACCTTTTCCTGATCAACTAAGAAACCTTGTCATTCATTTAATCATTGACATTCTAAATAGATTGTCTATTCAAGATGTGGTATGAACTAGTACACTTTCTATGGATTGGAAATATATTTGTCGTAGAACTCCAGAAGTGAAATTTGATCAAACGGTCTGGGAAACACTAGAGGACTCGACATCCCCTATAACTCCATTTATTTCCATCCACGATTGTTTCTTCAGGTTTCATATTGGAACAATTTTGAAAGTTACCCTTGATATTTCAAGTCAATACCTCATGAGTATTAATGCTCCTTATCTAAGGTCATTTGTCTTTCGTGGCTATATACAATTGATATATCTAGAAAATGTTCCTCTACATTCCAATGATCTGTATGACCCTAAAGAATTATTTCTAGAGAAAAAGGATAATTTTGACAATACTTTTTCGTCTATTATTTCTCTCTAGTATTTCAGCTGAGATAAATTTGAGGTAATGTTGTTTCATTGTACTTGTATTTCCATACATGTACTTTTCTTCTTGGCATCCTGATTTTTGTTATTATATTCATAGGTCGATATTGTATCAACTAAATTTATACCAACAAGGCTTCCATTAGTTCTTACCAGTCTCAAACGCCTATTCATATCATGTATTACTCTTGGAGAGTTTTTTGAGCTTTCGTTTGCTCTTTGCATGCGATGGAGCTTTCAAAATTTGGAAGAAATTGAATTTCAGTTTGTCATTAATTTTGATTTTTATCTATATAATCCATGTTTTAATATTCATATGTAATCAATTTAATGGGTTTTTCTAGATTTTTCTTACGGGTGTATCGTTAAAGGTGGAGATTATTTCGAACATGTGCCCCAAGAAATTGTTGATGAGATTCCTGTGTGCTTCTCAGACATAATTTGAGGATAGTTATGTTTTATGATGAACTATAAGAAAAGGGTGAGATACATCTTACCAAGGTTTTATGGGCAAAGTCTCCAGCACTTGTCAAAATGGCAATCAAGCCTAGTCAAATGCAATATAAAAAATCAGTCAAAGTACTCGCGGAGATAGCAAATTTTAAACGGGAATCATCTAAAGAAGAAAATGTGTATCTTGTTGATTTGTATCGTTATCACAATCCTTCTTAATCTTTGACTAAATTATGTTTGATGTGCAAAAAGAAACGAGACGTTTTGTTCATGGGGCTGTAAAGTTCTGTTTTGCCTTTGCTTTAAGGTACTAAAAATAATTTTATCTACTTGGAAACAAAGAATTGTGAACCTGGATTGAATGTTTTGAATACTTTGTTTGGGAACAAAGATTGTTTTTACATTTCATGCTTGTTCTTAAATGATGTATGATTTGAAACTTTCGTAGTTTATTTCGAAGTTATGATGTGTGTTGAGTTCTCTTAGGGTGCTTAAAACATTCAATGGGAACTTACTTTTTAAGTAGCAGGAATTTCTTTCATGTTAGGCAATAACTCCAAATTAGATCGATAAGTATTTATGTTGAATATGATCCTTCCTCATCTGTGAAGAAGAAAATCGAAGAAGCATCATTCAATTTTGGGGTTCTTGAGTTGATTTTTATTTTGAAGTGAAAGTGTGTCTTAAATTCTCTTATTCGCGCTTGAAGTATTTAATGAGAACTTACTTTTTGTATGGTTAGTAGGAATTTCTTGTTTCCTAAGGGATATTCGGACATGATTCTTACTCATGTTTGAATAAAAACTCAAAGAAGAATAACTTGTTTGTGTCAAGCAAATCTATCAAACAATTAACATTAGGACATACCTTTATACTACTATTGTCGAGGGTAACTTTCAATATTATACTTATATGAAACCTGAGGAAACAATCGATAATGGGAATAAAATCAATTGTAGTGGATGTCAATTTCTCTACTATTTCCCAGACCGTTTAATCATATTAATCATGTGAAATTCTATTATAACTATATAGCCAATTCTTAGAATGTGTACAAGTTCTTAAAACATTTCAAAAAGAAGGCCTATTTAACATGTCAACAATCAGAAGAATAGCAAGGTTTCTATGTCAATACAGAAAAGGAAAATTAGTCTTTTTTAATCTGTAGGTTGATAATCTGTAGAAATTAAATAAGAATAGAATTGGTACGATCAGAGTATATGTCACACGAACAACAAACAAACATGTCACAACTCTAACAATAAAGAAAAGGTGCATACTTTGTGGATACAATTTGCATTGATTTCTTTAATATGCAACTCTTAATATAAAGTTGTCTGGCTAAGTTTGAATCAAACACTTATAAAGTAGTTTTTGTATAGAATTTGAAGATAACTTAGGAGTTTAAATTAGTAATGTTATACTTATTGTACAAGAAATTTATACTATTGAGTTCTTTCATCAAAATATTATATAGATGACATGTGTTTATTGTAACGTTATGAATCAATAGATAACACTTGACACTTCCTTCAATACTAAAGGAGTTATTTTGTAGTATATATAAAAATAGTATTTGAATAGTATTTTAGTACAAATGTTATGCTATAAATTTATCTCTGGTACAACTAATACTACTATTTCAATAAACCTTTTTTTGGATAAATGATCCCATATATTTTTGCTACAAGAAGAATGATTAGGTATCCTTAGTAATGGGGATTATTTCGAACATGTGCCCCATGAGGTTGTTGATGAGATTGCTGCAAGATTTTCGGATATCACATTTAATCACCTGAGGATAGTTATGTTTTATGATGTACTATGAGAAGAGGGTGAAATGCAGCTTACATATAGGAATTTCATACTTATAAAGGAAATACTCAAAGTTAGACCAAGAAGTATGATGGATGTGCTCCTTTCGTATATGTGAAGACACAACTCGAAGAAGCATCACCCAATTTGGGATTATGGAGTTGATGTTTATTCAAAAGTTAAGTTGTATGTTAAATTTCCTTAACATGACGCATGAAGTGAAAACTTACTTTCTGTCTGTTTACTAGAATTTCTTGCCTATTAAGGAAATAGTCCTAGTTAGCCGAGAAGTAAATATGTTGGACATGATTCTTCCTTATATTGGTCAACTATGTTAGTTTCTAATGTATAGGAAACCAAACACTTCACATTTGTGTGAAGGACATGTCTAACCCAAGACAACCTATGCAAAAAAACTCTCACTGGTGTTATGAAGCTTGGAACTACTTCCTTACAACTATTGGATTGAAATGGGTCATGCCTCAGACAATGAAGCAAGCCTCTGAATGTTGATATATTTTCAGAGTTGATAAAATTATCAGAATGGTTTGAGAAGTGGTCCCAACAATCAGCTTTTAATATTTATGGATAAAAGCAACACCAGATGCTTTGCTAGCACAAAAACTCAAACCTCTTGCATGAAAGTTTTGTTAGCTAATTTGTTTTACTCAAATGCTTTACCCCCATAACTAATGGATACGCTTTTGTGCATTTTATATGCTACTTATCACTACTAAGATTTGTTTTGGAATAAATAAAGCGAAGGTGCATGTCCTCTAGGCTTACTATCTAACAAGTTTTACTTTCCCATCTAAGATTTTTAAAGCAAATAAACAAGGAAAACCATTATTTGGACATGTAGAATATACATAACCTTTCAAGCTGATTGCAATACATTTAACTTGAAGATACTTAAAACTTATAGCCAATAAGTTTATTACTAAAGTATTTTCCAAACAAGTGAAAATGTGCTAAAATATTTTAAAATGCCTCCAAAAAAGCTATCACATTATCTGAAATAACTTATGCCTGCAAATATATGAGGGAAACAGTTGGCATTATGTTTAACCATACATTAAAGAAATTATATATAAAAAATGAAACAAATTAGTAAAGGGGATTAGCCTTTTAAGAGACTGATTTATTTAACATAATCATATCATTTGCCGGTATGGGACATCATATTCTAATCAAGGCTGAGAATTACCATGTAAATATTGACCCGAAGAAATATCTTTGATCAATTGTTTTTCCCCTTGATGCTTCTAGACAAAATAATCATCAACAAATTCAAACATATAAAGGTGATGTTTAACAATTTAAACTGCATGGTATCTAAAGTTGTGGAACTTTTTACACGGACATCTAATTTTATCACCACTCATGTTATTGATTTGACAACATTCATATTGGATAAATTTATCAATGCCATCTGTAAAATTTGAATTTATAGCCCCTCAACCATCCAACCTCTAAAATATCTAACTACGCTCTAGATTATTCATGTACTTATTCATGTTTAAATAAATGAAACCTTTAACAAACACAAGTTGACTGAGGACTACTTCCAATCACAAGCACATTTTTAAGAACATACGTACTGGAAAGTCACTAATTTTCATTTATATTCAAAATTTGGCAAAAATATACACACTGGCATGACAAAATAAGTTTCTGAAATTACTTATAGGTAAAGCTGGAAAAAAAGATGCTTAATAGGTTTTCAAAACTAACTTAGCTAGAAAAAAGTTTTCCTGATTAAAGAATTCTAATTTCAATCAACTTAAAAAATAATGAAGTATTTTAATACAAATCAAGATACTAAAACATTCTATTTTCAGCCAACTTACTGATACTAACTAGTTAAAATATGAATCTCAAGTCCTTCAATTGGAGAGAAACACTTAGTCCTGGCAACACTACTTCCAAGAAAAAGATGAAAAAAGTCATACAACAAATTAGCAAACACTTTTAGCTTAAGGTAGAGATTAAGTAAATCTCATAAAATTAAAATACCTAATTACAGTGGCAGATCAATCTCTCTACCAAAAAATACTACAAAAATAAGGAATATTTGTTTCAAAAAGACATCTTGTAAGACTATCACATGAGTTTCCTTTGTAAGTACAAAAACATGTCCAACAAATATACCCAATGAAAAAGTTAAAGTCTAGATTATATTTCTCTAGCAATTAAGACCAAAGAAGGAGTTAAAGTTTAGAATTTCAATCTTTGGCGATTACTACTCTTTTTCCTGATGACGATTATTATTACGATCAATAAAGTAAATATCTTGAGAGTATATCTTTAGAAAAATCAAGGGGGGAAAATAAAGATCAAGGCTTACTTCAAGTGAAAGATGACCAGATACTAAGTATAATGTTATAGTAATAAATACTTGGAATATTTAAACACAGACGTCTTCGTTATTAACAAGAACAATAGAAACAAATAACAACTAATCAATTAATATGAATTAGTTGTTGTCTTGAGTTGCATAAGCACTTAACATGTGTCTTTAGCCAATAACATTGGTCATGGAGTCTCAATTACTTATCGTCAAGCAAACATATTCACAAATGATAATTACATACCAAATCAGTATCATTAACACTTTTAGCCTAGACTTTAGTGTATAAATCAAGCCCCAGAACAAAACTAGTTATTTAAAATTTCATGAAGAGTAGGTGATTGATCTTATTATGAGAAGCCATTTTGTGTGATCCTTCTGCAACACCTATAGCACCATTTTAAGTGTTCTATTCTACATGATCCTCTCTACTTGTTCATCTGGTTGATTATATAAATAACTCTAATTTTTATCAAAATTACAGTCATGCTTACTTAAAATTGCTGCTACGTTTTTTGTCATATGCTTGTATCTTATTCACCCAAATGCAAGAGACTATTCTCATAGATTCTCAGCTAAACAACATCAGAATACCGATTACTAAATAAAAAAGAAGACATATATCATACAGGACAAAGGTTTTTAAATCGTAAAACCAAAATTACCACAAAAGAAACTTCTAAGCTAGATTCAATATACTAGTAATATTATTTATCAAAAAGATGAACTAATCACCATTCTTGACAAGTTCCTAACTCTATTGATAAAATTCCTTTGTAATCTAATGCAAATGACGGTAGTAGTATTGCTACAATTAATGTGAAGTAGAACACATATCGGGAACCCGAAAGAAATTATGGGGAAATTATTCACAATAAACAACAGAAAAATAATTTTCACAATCCCTTGAACAATGACAAAAATATGTGTATGAATCAATCTTATAATCCAAAAGTTTCGAGGACTTAAAGAAATTAACCCCCTCATAAAAAAAACATAGAAATTTTTTGCAAAATCCTTACTCTCCCAATGACCACGTTTAACCTTGCAAAACAACCAAAACAATTCCCAAAAAGAGCAAATACCAGATCTTGGACCCTTCACTGTTATTCAATCTTTTACAGCAAATATTTCTTATTGCAAATGAAATACTACAAACAACTATTAGGTAGTTGTGGGAGGGGGATAAAAAGAGATGACTTTAAGCGGAGAGAGTAAAGCACTAGTTCATATCACAATAAATGAAAGCTGTCTGCAATAAGAAAACAAAATTAAGCAAATCAGTGTGCAATTTACTTTCACAAAAGAAAATAAAAGTAAATTACTGTAATGTTGAACCCTATTCCCAATTGTTCAAAAAATCATAGTTCAGAAAAAAACATATTTTCACAATACCCAAATGACTAAAATCACTATTTTAAGAACAACTCAAATATACTTCGAGTTAAAGGAAATGGAAAGAGTTAAAAGTATTTTTAAGCCTATTTTTATAATAGTTACATTGATAAAACCACTATTTCAACACATCTTAATATTACCTCAAACTATATCAAATGAAAAAATTTGAGAGCTAAAAACTCCAATTTTCACAAACCCATAAGAGATAGAGATATGATAGTTTGATAGATTACTTTTTACATCACAATGGAAGATTTAAGGAGATGAGAGTTAGAGTACTTACTTTGAGATGAAGATTGAATGAGATGGGAGTTTTAGCCATCAGAGAAGGAAAATTTCATCAGAGAGCTTACATAGTCTTTACTTTGACAGATAAGACCTTCTGGTGAGAATGGAAAGTGAAGTGATTTAGCATAGGAAAAAAACTAACTTCGCAACAAACTTAGTGTTGGATTTTTATTTTAGAAGGATTTTTCCTCACTATGTAAATTAAATACTATAAAAATATATTTTTAAGTTTAGTAACGTTTTCTCCATCATTATTTCATCGAGGAATATTAATTAAATTGGTCACACTTACTTGGTTGCGAAATTGCTAGTGAAAACTGCGGAGCCAAAATTTTGCTCTTATTTTGAGAGACTAAACAATTATTTCCTCACAAATCCGTCGCTATATCATAACTCAAAAAATTATTTGCAATTTTTGCAACAAAATGTCTATTCCGTTGTAAATCCGTCATTATATATTGACGTAATAAAATTCATTGCTAGTATCCGTCGCTAAACACTGCTTTTTAGTAGTGACGTCCAACGTTCCTATACTTATTGGTCTAACTTAGACTAAACCCTTAGCAAACAACAAAATCCTACTAACCATATAAAAAACTGAGTTTCCATCAACACTTGAAGCTCACCTAAGATAATTTAACACACAACATAACATCGAAATCAAGTTAACAATCCTAAATTGGATGATGCCTCTTCTTAAGGAATAAACATGTCCAACATACTTCTCGTTCTAACTTTGAGTAATCCCTTAACAAGCAAGAAAATCTTTACTAAGCAGAGAAAAAGTAGGTTTACACTTAATTTTTCAACCTCTCCTAAGGAAATTAACACATAACATAACTTCGAAATTAAAACTAACTTATGAATCCCAAATTGGATGATTCTTCTCTAGTTTCTTCCACATAAATGAGGCAGGATCATGTCCAACATATATACATCTTTATCTTACCGAGATTAATTCCTTATCAAACAAGAATTTCTACTAGCTAGACAGAAAGTATTTTTCCATAGGTCTAGAAAGGATAGAATGTACACATTATTTTACTTCTAAATTTGTTTGTGAGGTTTGAGAGTTGATTTTCGATAGCCCGTCAACTCAAAATAAATGTCATAAAGTAAAATCAACTTCTAAAAAACACCAAAAAAATTAAGAAAGGTAAATAGGGTTTTTTTAACATTGAAAAATCCCCATAAAATCAACATCTACCCCCAAAAAAAAACAAATATGAAGATAGGATTTTTATTTAACAAATTTAACGTCACCCTATTGATAAAGATTTGATATTTTAAATAGAACAAGGAACCAAATATTAAGCTTACCAGGAACTAAAATTATTACTGTCAACATCCAAAAAAAAAGTATCAAATACCTTTTGAGAACACTTTATCCTTCACCTGCTGAACACTGTATGATTTTGAAGTATTCAAATTCATCACCCTAGAGTTAAAGAGGGAACTGAAGAAGGGGGAGATGTTTTCTTCTTAGATTAAATTTTATAGAAATGTAATATGGAGTGGTTGAGGGGGTGGGTGGGTTGGGGAAATTAATTATGAAGGGTCCTTATTTTCTTGTACGTATCAATTTACGTGATATGATTTAATTTGACATAAAAAAAATTAAAATGAAAAGGAAAGTGAAATGTGACATGTAATAGAAATCTTAGATATTAATGTTATTATAAATTATTTTATTAAAATTTAGAGTTAAAATATGTGATTATAGATTATTTGAAGAATTATCTATAATAAAGTGAACAATGAATATAGGACTATGACAAGACTTTCTTTTCGAATAACCTAAAAAGTAAATATCACATAAATAAATGGGGAAAAAGAGTAAAAATTAAAGTAATTGTTTATTTAGAGAAATTGGCAAGTATATTAAGTTACTGAAAATTTACTTTGATTAGTCTAATTCACTCTACTCAAATATTTTTTGCATGTGATATTTACTACCCCAAAATAGTTAAATTTAATTGTATAGGTCAGTTATATATTTAATTTTCTGATTTTGTGACCTTTTTTTTATAAGAAGTCAACATTTTTATGTATAAGCGATCAAGAAAATATCAAGAGATATCATTTGTTCAGTATTATAGAGACAAAATTCCTATATTTTAGCCACTTTTACGTATGGGCGAATCTAGAAGAGGCGAAGGTATATTCATTTGAATTTTCTTGACAAAACATTTATGAGATATATATAAGAGTTTTTTTTCAGTGTTCGTATATAAATTTTAAATTCCTACATATAAATTTCTCTATGCATTGTTAGGCATTTAATATTTACTTGTTTAATTAATATTTTTTTAGCAGACCATGAAAATGTTAGAGGGTTTGTAGTAGTATGAATTTTTTATAAGCAAAATACATAAGTACCTCCGAACCTATTCCCGAAATCTCAAAGACACACTTATACTATAGTAAAGTCCTAGTACCCTGAACTTATTTTATAAATAATTTTCTAGCACTTTTTGGCCTACGTGACACTATCTTTCAGGGGCCAGCGCGTGTTGACTTCTTTCAAACTACTGCCACATAAGTCGAAAAGGGGTAGAAAAGTATTTATAGAATAAGTTCAAGGAGTAATAGGGACTTAGTATAGTATAAGTGTGTCTTTGAGATATCGGGCATAGGTTGAGGGGGTACTGATGATCTATTCCGTTTTGGCTCAATGGATATTGATCCAATCAAATTCAGTTCGGATTTGATCATGACATGTTTGTTGTCTTGACCAATCATGATTGACCTAAAATTGATCTTATTCACTCAATTACCATCCTTACTAATGCCTAATATTAAAATAGAAGAAAAATTAGTGAAACGAATGCACGTATACAAGAAAAACTAATTAAAAACTACCAAATTGTTATCCTCTATTGGATGAGTCGCGATTTAACATAGCAAATCAAGATTAGCCTAGAAATGCCTAATATTACAACAGAATTGTAGATAGCCATGTGTATTTATCATTTTTCAATGAAATAAAAAGATTGGCTATAAACGGTAATTATTTTTCGCATTCACTACTAATATTACTAATTTAATAATAACATATCATAAATTAGTTTTACCATATAAGGTTTATTTTATTTTAATAATTAAATAGATTTCATCATTTTATTATATTACATGTTGCGTAACAAAAATAATAACATTTTCTGTTAAATTCTATATATTGGTCCTTTTATGTTAATTATTGTTACTACCGACACTCGATTCATTAACGAATGTTATAATAGTGTAAGATAGGGCAAAGGGAGATTGATTTCATTTTTTGCCTCCAATACACTCGTTTAAAATCATGGTACGTTTATTAATTTTTTTAATAGCATAAATGTTTATGCTTTACATGCCATATCAGAGCTTGCAACTTAAATTAAGGAATTTCACTCATGAGGTAACTTTATCTTGTTATGAGAGGATGACACTACAACCAAATAGTGTTTAGCGACGGACACAATCCATCACTAGATGATGAAAATCCTTAATTACTCACGATTAACAATGGATTAGCAACGAGTGTTGATTGTTGATATTATGCTCGTTGGTAAACTCTTAGTGACAAAAACTGAGTTCCGTCACAAGTTTAACGACGTCCTTATGACAAATAATTTCCATTGCCATATGTTAGCGATGGACTTAGTCAATATCATACTTACATAATTTTATTTCTAATTTCATAATTCTATGACAATAAATGGTATTTCGTCATAAGTTTAGCGATGTCATAGTGACAAAACGTCGCCACATGTTTGCAATGGACTGATTCATCATTATATTTATATAGTTTTGTTGCGAAATTTGTTGCTAAAAATTGTTCTACTTATTTGATTTGGTTATCTAAATATGCACTGCTGGAATAAATTAAATTATTTACTAAATACTCCAAAATTTACAAACATTCATATATTATAATACTCATTGATGGTTAAGAATATAGAAATAGAAAAGTTAAAAATCACATATTTCTATTTAAAATACCCAAAGAAAACCATCAAGTACTCTTAAAGAACATATGTTCACCAAAATGTTACTACGCGCAATTTGTAGTTTACAAAAAGTATGACATTATCAAAAACACAAGTTGTGGAGGTATCAACTTAAAATTGAGGTATAAACCTCATCCTCATTACTAGAAGGAGGCATGGGTGCCGCAATCGATGGATTGCCGAATGGAGTAATCGATGCTTGCACCTACTCAACAATAATAGAAAAAAGATTACTAGTTAGTGCATGCGTCATTTTCTTTACAAACTCGTCCATATTTGTTGTCGATGTTAATTGAGAAATGGAGGTTGTAATGATGATGTGCCACAAGGATTCTGCCCATGAAAATATTTTGCTTTAAATCCAAGACACTATATTCTTCTTTTCTTTTATTCCCCGCAGCTTGGTAATACGCTTAATATTGATCAATATCAGTTTCTAAAAATGTTTTTTACTTTAATATTTCTTCATATTTTTCCTATAATAAGTTGAGAAAATGAGAAAGTATTAAAGATATGGAACAAACCAAATTGTGAAGGAAAATGCAGAAAAATACACAAGCTTTTAAGCATGAAAGAACAATGTCATTACAAAAATATGGACTATCTACCACACCCACATGGTCAATAATACTCACACATTATTGGCAACATATAATTATACTCACACCAGCAAAAGTAGTACCCCTGAGTATTAACATTATGAAAGAATGGGGTTTTGACTCTTTTTTATACGTATATGGTCAATATTTATATGATAATTGGGAAGTCTACCACAAAGTCTATGACAACTAACTCTTCACGGAAATCCCCCTCCCCAGCACCCTACCCCAACAATCGCTAAGTTCATCACTGATCGCCCTATACAAATATTTATCGTACTCTGTGGGGAGAAATCCATTGTCGTGAGTACCTTATATAGATGTTGAGGGTTGACTTTTGGAAGCTAGCTCGAGTCAGTTACCCACAATATGCTACATCAAGCTTTTATGATGTATCATATTGGAGAGTACTTGATCGAGGTTACATTACACTAAACAACAACAATAAATTCTCATTAAAACGGGACTATAGTTGCATAAAAAATAACTACACTAGAGTCACAGTAAAAAAACAATAGAATTATACCAAAACAACACAACAATAGCACCAGAAAAGCCTAAGAACAACAATAGAATTACATCAAAACTGTACCAGTAGTTTCTCTTTAAAACAACTTAGCAACGAATTATGACATCCGTTGCTAAAACCAAATATAATTATCCACAATAAATTGTAGAGGAAAAATTTTCTGTCATTACATAATTTAAATTCCATAAAAATATATTTAGAATTCGAGCAAAAAAATTTCGTCATTCATTGTGTCACAATATATTATTAAATTTGTAACACCTATTTTGTTGCAAAATTCGTATAGAAATTTAAGGTGCCAAAGTTTCTTGCTATTATTTAGCGAGAAAAAGCATATTTCTTCGCCAATGTGTTTCTATGTTATAATTGAAGAAATTGTTTTTAATTTTGCAACAAAATGACTAATTTATAGCTAATCTGTTGTTATATAGCGACAGTATTGGTTTTGTCGCTAAACACTATTTTTTTGTATTGTTAGCCACACTCATATGTGTGGGTGCATATACATATATATCTATCTCTGACAATAAAAAAAGATATAATTAACAGCGCACTCTTAATGAGTGCAGACCTATCCATGTGCTAGATAAATCACTCACAAAACTATGGGTTTGAATCTTGCTAAAACCATTATTTCTTTTAAGTTTATTGGTGCACCTGAAGTCTTCAATTTTTAAGCTCAATTTTGCTTGTGAAAGACAATGGTTTTTATGTTCTATTATGACATAAGTATTTATTCAAACACTATTATGATTGAAGAAAGAAAATAGTGTTATGAATGGACATTTAATACACTACAACTATATTTTTTTGATAGATTCAAAGCATCATGTTAGGAATCTAACTAAAAGAAAGAGAATGATTCTTATAAAGTCCTAGAACCCACGAATTCCAAAAAAAAAAGTTACGGAAAAACATAGTCAAGTTTTTACGTATTGTATCTTTTTTTAAAAAGGCATAAATTCTCTTTTGATCTATGATCAATATTTTAAGGACACATATTTTCTTTACATGTCCTAATACCTCCTAGAACTATTTAAATTTAAAAAATACTCATTTTTTGGTGTTAACGTGGTGTAGAGAGTGTTGAAAGCAAATGACAAGTAAAAAATATGAATAAAATAAAAATTAATCAATGTGCAACATATGTCCTTTATTAAGTTAAAATTTTACCAATAGTTACTACACATAATTAATAAATAAACTCAGTGGCTGTTCAATCTAATTAGTGGTCTAAATCTAAAAATAAATTGAAGGCATAAAATTTTATTACTTTTTTGTCATGAGGTTTAAAGTTATTTCATTCATTTGGATAAAAATAGTTTTATATTTTTTTATCTTAAGCATACCATGTGGAAGTTAGATTGAAAAATTGATCCATAAAAATGAGTTCGGAAACAAATTAAAAATTCTTTGTATTTGCTACAAAAAGCTTACGACAAATTTATTTTCACAAATAAATTAGGCCTTTCGATTTTAGGGGCCTAAGGCATATGCTTCATGTTTAAAGGCATTGAGCCACCCTTTGAAGAAACCCTAACTAAATCAACAATAATAACGGTAATATATTTTTTCAAAAAGAACTATGGTATAATATGATTCATTGTGTAATTGTAGAAAAAAATTAAGTTATCTCAAACTTGTTTCCTCTTAAGATTGTAGTTTTCAAATACTTACACTATTAACAAAAGTGTAGTTTTTATAATAAATACACTATTAAGAAAGAATTATTCTATATTGAGAAAACATAGATTAAAGGCATATGGACTTATGGCTTAGTCTTAAATAACGATTTTGACCTTGTTCAATTATAAACTTTTTTTTTAATTTATAGGAATCTGATTTCTCATTCAACTCTTGACGGTTTTAGATTTAATTAAGTGTTGGATATGAATCTTTTCATTAACAAAAATTATTATTTCAAATGATTTTGATGTTCTTATTAATATCTTATACATAAATTTAAATATCATGATGTATATTTTTATTCTCTTTCACCAAAATATTGAAATTAAGTGCGTAATTAACTAAATTATTATTTTCAGTTTCTTGTAGCACAAATGTTAAGCGTCATATATTCCAAAAAAAAATGTTAATTTTAATACTAATATTAGTTGAACAAAAATTTAATTTACTGTCAAACCATTGTACAAAATGTAATACAAATAATATTTTTATATATACTACAAAATGAATCCGTTAGTGTTGAAGAAAGTTTTAGGTGTTATCCATTGATTTATAATGCTTCGATAAACACATGTCATTCATATAGTGTTATTATATAAGAAATAAATACTATAATTTTCTAGTACAATAAGTATAATATCACTAATTTAATCCTCTAAGTTCTCTTAAAATTATATACAAAAAAACACTATATGTGTTTGATTTAACCTAAGCTAGAGAAATTTACATCAATAGTTACAAATTAAAGAAATCAAATCAAATGACATCTACAAGTTATGCACCTTTTTTTTTATTATTAGAGTTGTGACATGCTAATTGAATAAGGCGATGAAAATTTGTTTGTTGTTCGTGTAGAATATACGCGGACCTTGCCAGTTGTATTCTTATTTATTTTCTACAGATTATCATGCCTCTAGATGAACAAAGACTACATTTACCTTCTCCTGATAAACTATAACCTTCCCATTCATTTAATCGATGACATTCTAAATAAGTTGTCTTTTTGAGATTTTGTAAGAACTAGTACATTTTCTTATTATTGGTGATATAGTTGTTGTAGAATTCCAGAGGTGAAATTTGATCAAATGGTGTGGGTAACACTAGAAGACTTGACATTCCCTACCATTGGATTTATTCCCACTCTCGATTGTTTCTTCAGGTTTCATTTAGGAATAACATTGAAAGTTACCCTTGACATTAATAGTCTAAAAGTATGTCCTAATGTATATCGTTTGATACATTTGCTCCACAAACATTTCATTCAATATTGTCCTGAAACATCCATTTACTTATCCACTATATAAGATAACTTATTTCTTTTTTATTTGTTTAACATTGAGGCATTTGTTTTTCATGAAATGTGAAATCCATCTTACATGCTTCTATAATGTTTTTTAATACGATGATTAGCCTAAAATTAGAATTTGTAACATTATATTCGGATATGTTTGAAAGTTTGATCTCTAATTGCTCCTTGCTTGAGGATTTGGTTCTAAAAGACATAGACAATCGGTACCTCCTGTGTATTATTGCTCCTAAACTTAGATCATTTGACTTTCGTGGTGATATACAGTTGATGTATATAGAAAATGTACCCTCTTATTTTATAAATTCTGTATGAGCCTACATATTTAGTTCTAGAGGAAAAAGATGATTTTGACTATATTTTTCATCTATTCTTGCTCTCGAGTATTTCAGCTGGGATAATTTTAGGGTAATATTGCTTCATTTCACTTGTATTTTCATACATGTACTTCTCTTTTATGAATCTTGAGCTCTATGATTTTATTCGTAAGTCATTATTGGATAAAATTAATTTATACCAACAAAGCTTTCATCCGCTCTTAACTATCTGAAACGTCTATTCATATCTTTGATTACTCTTGGAGAGTTTTTTGAGCTTTTGTTTACTCTTTTCATGATACAGAACTCTCCCAATTTGGAAGAAATTGAAATTGAGGTTGTCATAATATTTATTATTTCTCTCTAAACATTCCATGCCTTTATTTTTGTATGTAATGAATTTGATGGTTTTTTCTTGATTTTTCGTAGGGGGTATCCTTAATGATGGGAATTATGTGAACCTGTGCCTAAAAGGCTGTTGATGAAATTCCGACAAGCTTCTCGGACATAAAATTTAATAATCTAAGCACGCTTAAGCTTTATGATGTATTATTAGAGGATGGTGAAATGATGCTAATCAAGGTTTTATTGACAAAGCCTCCAGCACTGGTTAAAATGGAAATCAATCATAGTCAAATTGAAACTAACAAATCTTTGAATGTTCTCGCGAAGATAACAAAGTTTCAATGGGCATCATCTAAAATGTATGTTGTGTATCTTGTTGACTATTATGGTTATCAAAATTCTTCTTAATGTTGGGCTATAATATTTTGTAACTGCAAACAAAAAAGAAACATTTGGTTGATGGAGTAGTAAGATTGTGTTTTTCCTTTGCTTTAAGGTACTATAAAGATTTTATATGCTTGGGAACATAGGATTGTGAACCTGAATGAACGTTTTGAATACTCTTTTTGGAAACAGAGACGGTCTTCACATTTCATGGTTGTTCTTAAATGATGTATGATTTTAGTCTATGGTTTTTTTATTTCGAAGTTGTGTTGTGTGCTGAATTCTTATATGAATCTTATTTTCTGGGTATTAGGAACTTCTTCCGTGTTAAGGGAGTAGTCCAAGTTAGATTGAGAAATATATATTTTGTTCAAGATCATTCCTTATTTGTGAAGAAGAAATTAGAAGAAGAATCATCTAATTTGGGATTATTAAATTGAATTTATTTCAATGTTAGTTTGTGAGTTAAATTTAGATTGTGTGTTAAATTTCTTTAAGAAAGCTTGAAGCGTAGAGTGGAAAGTTACCTTTATCCATTAGTCCAAATTAGTCCGAGAAGTACTTATATTAGACATGATCTTTCGTTATCTGTGAAGAAAAAACTCAAAGAAGAATCACTGACTTGTGTCAATTAAATATCAAACGATAGGACATACTTTTGGACTCGTAATGTCGAGTGCACCTTTCAATGTTATTCTTATATGAAACCTGATGAAACAATTGAGAATGGGAATGAATCCAATGGTAGGAGATGTCCAGCCCTCTACTATTTCCAAGACTGTCTAATCAAATTTCACCTCGGAATTCTGCATCAAGTATATTATCAATCCTTCGAATCTCTACTCGTTCATCCAACATTTCGAAAAGACAACCTATTTAGAATGTCGTCGATTAAATGAATGGTAAGTTTTCTAAGTCGATCAGGAGAAGGTTATAAAATTAGTCTTTTATCATTTGAAGATGATTATTAAGGTCAGAGTATACGCTACAAGTAAAACAAACAAACATGTCACAACTATAACAATAAAAGAAAAGGTTCATAATTTGTACATGACATTTACATTGATTTCTTTAATTTTCAACTAATGATATAACTTTTTCTGCATTAGGTTAAACCAAACACCTATAATGTACTTTTTGTATAGAATTTGAAGAGAACTTAGAAGTTTAAATTGGTGATGTACGGAGTGCTTACATCATAACAAAATATGAATGACATGTGTTTATCGCAACAGTATAAATCAATAGATAACACTTGACACTTTCTTCAACACTAAAGGAGTCATTTGGTAGTATATATAAAAATAGTATTTTTATTAAAATTAGATACAAATGTTAGCTATAAATTTAACTGTGCTATAACTAATACTCCTATTAAAATTAAAATTTTTGGGGATATATGACCCCAAAATTTGTGATACAAGAAGAATTAGTATGTAACCTTAGTGATGGGGACTGTTTGGAATCGTTCCCCATGAGGTTATTGATGAGATTTTTTCAAGATTCTTGGATATCACATTTAATCACATGAGGACAATTAAGTTTTATGATGTACTATTAGAAGAGGGTGAAATGCAGGTTACTTCTAGGAATTTCTTTCTTATGAAGGAATTACTCCAAGTTAGACAGAAAATATGATGGACATGATCCTTCATTATTTGTGAAGACGAAACTTGAAGAAGCATCACCCAATTTGGTATTCTTAGGTTGATGTTTGTTTCAAAGTTATTTTGTTTGGTGAATTTCTATTTCTCCCATCTACATCCCCATGGAGTAAACATTTTTGCTAATTTCAAAAGTCCTATCCTAGAAATAGAAGAGAAAATAAGTCAAATGGAAAAGTGATCCAATTGATTTTCATTTTGACCAAACAATGCCAAAAGGAAAGGAAATTGTTGTCATTTGAATATCTAACGTACACAATTAAGAAAAGACATTCTAAAATGGTGAAAGAATAAGTGGAATGAGGAGAGGAATGGAGACCTCTTTCTAGAGTGACACTCTTATCGAACCAATAAAGGAAATTCAATTCCCCTCTTCAACTTGTGCATGATTGATCCTAATTATAAAAATAATATTCATATATAATTTTTACTTCGTTTAAAAAATAATGACCTCATTTCCTTTTTAGTCTATTTAAAAAAAGTGACTTCTTTTCTTTTTTAGTAACATTTTAATTTCATCTATCCACATGGGATGTTTAAGACTACAAGATTAAAGGATAATTTTTATACGTTTGACATAATTTTAACTCAGGATCACAAGATTCAAAAATTTTCTTTACTTTCTTAAACTCGTGTCAAGTTAAACAAGATTACTCCTTGTAAAACGAAATGAAGATTGATTACACAATTGTGTATAGACCACCTAAAATAAGTATTGATTATTTGATTCATATCCTGATATTAAAAGTCTATGACAAAGAGCAATACTTAAAATGACCATTTTATAAATGAAAAACAACAATACTAAGATCAGCTAGAACAAATGATCACCAAAAAGAATACTGAATAATTTAGGAAAATAGATATTATTATTATTATGAATGATCCATTACTGAATAAATGAGTATATCTCTTTTAATGGAATTCGATTTTCTTTCGAAAATAATTTATTCACATGTATTAAAACTTTGAAGATTTCCTAAAGGACCAACATTTCAAATCTAATACGTTATTATATTCAGATATATTTCTCTTTTTAACCAATCAAATATATAATAAAAAAAGAGTTTGAACTTGGTATTGTATTATTGAAACTTAGAGCAATTTTTATCATCCATTAATTTTTTGACACCATGGTCTTATCTTGTCTTTATTAAATCATTTTATATTTACTCTTTCCATTAAAAGGAATTTGGGCAATATATGCGTCATGATTATGGTTGTCTTACGTATGATACATTTTATTTATTTCTTACGCTACAACAAAAATGATTATTAGCGATAATTAATTTTTAATTATCGTTAAATATATATGTTTAGCGGTAATTGACACTCTATGTATATGTCCCTAAAGCCTTTACGACATTGATTCTAATGACACTTAATTAATGCTGATAAAGACTTTAGCACTCTTTATTAATATCAATTTAGTTGATGAAATACCTGGTTTACTATGCTATATCAAAGGAGCATTTAGCTGAAAATTATCATTCAAAATAGATGTACCTAAATTACTGTTAGATTTAAAATAATAACCTAGAATAAAGAAGAAGTATTGTTGTACTAGTAAATTAGTAATTCCCCATTTCTTTTAGAAAGTGATTTAGTTTGATTGTCTTAAACCTTTTGTCACTATCATTGCAATTAGAACTTTGTATGATAAGCGTAACACCTTATCTTGGGACGCAGATTAAATTTATGAAACAGAAGTAATCTCTCATCCTCAAGACATGAGTGTTAAAAGGTATATCCATTACATACTTTTTCTTAGTTCCTCGTTGATTTGTGACAAAACTAGGCAAAAGAAAAACTCATTCACAAGGGCAAGGGGATTGTAGTATATGTTTTTATTTTAAAAAATGCTCATACACCACATATACCTTTTAAATAATTCACATCTATGAATTAAATTTTATATATATATATATATATGTATGCATGTATGCATATATATATATATATATATATATATATATATATATATATATATATATATACTAAAAAAGATTATTAGTGAATCGCGTCAAGCACAATAAATTTCACTAGTTAAAGGGTGTAAATAAGTGGTAATTGATATGGTTAGATGAATCAGTCTTTAATACAAGTAAAAAAGAAAGAAAAATAAAAAAGGGAAGTTAATTCAAAGAAACAAATATAACCAGTACCCATCACAGGAATCATATGAATGAGATATACAATGCAATGCTCGTGAGAGCAGCATTGCATTGTCATCGTAAATCAAACTCCTATGTATAGTAAAAAAGTTCTTCAACAATGTATGTTTATCCTAATCATTAGTTGCTCTAATGAATTATGCCGTCTCGTAAGTTCATCTTTGTTTTTCTAACAATTTCCCTATTTTATTTTAGTTCATTTGTAATTTTAGTCCTTGTGAATTATTGATTTTGTAGTAGAAAACTATTTATCTTGTATGAAACTAAATTAAAATTTCCTTTTCATACAGAGGATTCTTGTAGTATTTGCTAAAAGTCATTAAAAAAACATGTTAAGCCCCGTGATTCTTGAGGCTCCCCATGGAAAATCATGGGAGGTGGAAGTGCAAATGTGTCAAGGCGAAATTTGGCTGGCCAAAGGATGGAATGATTTCTGAGATTATAACTCAATAAGCGTCAGGAGCCTATTAATGTTCACATACATCCCGTGTTCTCACTTTGATGTCTCTATATATGATCAAAGTACATCAAAAATTTAATATACAATACATCAAGATATTGAAGTTGATGAAGAAGATGAAGTTATTCCATTCATCAATTATAAGCTAATGTAATAGAGGAAGATATTCCAGTTTATCTTCAAGCTAATGCTAATGTAATTGAGCAAGGTAAGTAAACATCATAACTTATTTATTAACTATTAAGGTGAATACATTAAGTAGTCATATATACATTGCATTTGGATATCTATTTCATGAAATGTTCATGTAATGACAATAATTTATATTTCCATAAGACATTTTTAACTTGTGGTCCTAATTATTACATACCATTTCATTGGGACTTATATCATACTAGTTGTCAAACTTATATCAAGTTGTTGCAGATAAGGAGGTTGGAGAAGCTTATAGCAGAAGTGAACAAGTTAATCCAAAGATTTATAGAAGTCGACACAACTTGTTGAACTTAAGTGGTGACAATCCGTATTTTGAAATGGTTATAAAAAGGCACATGCTACTTATATCACAAAGTTTAATAGTTTTTACTTTGTGTTGGCAGATTTTTTAGTTTTTCATTCCATTACACACTTACTATTTTTCTGAAAATCTAACGATCATGTTTGCTTGATGAATATTTTTGTTAGACTATCCCGTTGAGATTCGCCTAGAGTACAGATACAATCAACATGGTGAATATGAGGTTGGTTAATGAAGAAGGAGCAGAATGGAGAGTGGATATAGGGTATAATGGGAGTAAGTTTATCATAAAAGGGGGATGGACTGCATTCCAAAAAGATAACAAGATAGCTAACGGTGAAACTTGTCGCTTCAAATTAATTCGGGGACCTATTGCAAATGTTTTGCAGGCTCAGAAGATCCGAACACCCTTTTTGATTGCAACAAATTAGATACAATTTCGTTTGATTTGCATGTTGGATATTTTAGTTTTTCTTAGGAAGATGCTAAGGAAACGTTATATATGTTTTCTTTAGAAAAAAGACAGACAAACTTGCACTTAATTTGCTAGGATATGAAATTTCATATAGGTTATTGCATAAATTTTCTTGTTATAACAAGTATGTGTATTCATCAAGTGCTCAAGTGTGGAAACCTAATTTTTTACCAAAACATAATATATTTTACACCAATTTAAAAAGGGGTATATTCAAAATAAAATAAAAATAATAAATTGTAAATTAATAAAAATTATAAGATCGATTATAGTTCAATAATTAAAAAAATTGATAAATAGAAGTTAGGAATTTAAGTTATTTGTTAATTATCAAGTCTAAAAATAATAATAATATGAAAAATATTATGAAAGAGTATAGAAAAAGAAAAGAAAAAAGGAGTCCTAAACATTTCAAATTTGTTTTACCTTAATTATTCCCAACTTCCTAACTTTTTTTTTCTAAAAAATCTCATCCAATTTATTTTTTTTAATTTTTTTCTCGTTTGGCCTTTTTTTAAAAGCATCAAACATTTTTTTTATTTTTATTTTATTAATTTTCATTTATTATTATTCTTATCTCAACCCCAATGTTTTCACCTAAATTTTAAATTTAATCCTAATCCCACTACACTACGTTTCTTAAAATTAGCACCATATTATCACGCAAAAAATATTATATAACCCACGTTCAGTTGAAAAAAGAAGAAGAAATAGACAGAGCTATATAGAGCAAACAAAAGAGAAGAAAAGTGAGTTATTCTTTTGAAAATTAGGTTATAGTTAGTATTTTTTGTCGTGGTTCTAAACTCGTGGCTCAAATTAGTAGATCGTAGAAGTTATTTTACATGATTTCGATTTTCGCAGCTAGGTAACTCTAAATTATCGCATTATTTAAATGTAATGTTGTATGAAAATTTGAATCTAATATTATGAAGTACTTTGAATCGTATGTTATTACTATGTAATATCAATCTGTGATGCATGTTATAATTCTTTTTTATTTTATTTTCTCGATTTGAAAAACGGAACAAAAAAACATGTTTCATTTTTTTATATATTATTTCAATAAATAGGATGTTTTCCTTTGGAATAAATGTAAGATGATAATCACTAATTTGTATTATGAAATATAATTAGAAGGATATATAATATTATTTACAGAATTATGTTTAAAAAAATACACAAATATTGGAAAGATTAATAAAAAAAAGCATAAAAAGAAAGTACAATAATAATAATAATAATAATAATAACAATAATAATAATAATAATAATGAAATAAAAGATAAAAAAAACATAACCAACAAATTAGAAAACAGTGAGAGAATGTAAAAAAAAATTAAAAAAAATAATAAAGAGAAAGAATGAGAGTGAAAAAATAAATAGGAAAGCGTAAAAAAAAGAATTAAAAAAGGAAAACTAAAAATGAAAAATACTAATATAAACTTAATAAAATAGAACGTAAAAAAACAATTAAAAACAACACAATTTGACAATATAAATAAAAGAGTAACAAAATTATTTCAAAAGAATTTGGTAAAAAAGAATCAAAATCTATAAAATAAAATAAAAAAGAAGAGAGAAACAGATTTTACAAAAAAACAAAAAAACAACTAAAATTTAAAAAAACAAAAACGTGAAGAAAAAAAGAAGAAAAAAAAAAGAAAAAAAAAGATTTTTTAAAAAAGATAAAATTTTGTTTCATCAAAAAAAAAATGTAACATTCTTAATCTATTTAGGATTACTTGATAAAAACTAACTTCAAATCTGATAAAATTTTTTTTTATCTAAAATGTGAATAACTATATATTCCTAAATCATCTTGAACTCAAAAATCTCTTTTCCACAAGAACTGTAATTTTGTAGAAATTTTATAATAACATTAAAAAATAAAAACATACAAATATAAGCATATATATATATATACGGATGTTTCAAGTTTATAATTACTCGATGTACAATAAAGCGACCGTTTCAGAATCAGGGGACGCGAGGGGTGCCTTAAACCTTCCCCTCGGTCAATAGAATTTCTTACCCGAATTTCTAGTTTGCAAACAAACAAAATAGAGTCAAATTTCCTTTTGATTAGGGATTTAAATAAGGTGACTTTGAAAGCCAAAACCCAATTCTAAGTGGCGATTCTGAATAACCATTATCCCTTTTCAAAATTTCACTTTAATTGGAAAAACTATTTTTCTATCAAAACAAATAAAATATAAAAAATATTGAGTGAAAAAAAGGGGCGTCACATAAAGAAAGCATTTTGTTTTGTAAACATTATGTAATGTTACTGTTTTTTTGTTTTTTCGTTATATATATTTATAAAAAATAATCGTTAACTATTTTAAGGAAAGGAATTAATATTTTTTAGCTTTGTAAATGGTTTTTTTAAGAAAATCTACCACTAGTCAGAGCGTCTAGCGGGTATGGAAAATAAAAAGATATTAATAGGGAAATGTACAAGCAAGGGAGGATAGGTCTTACCTTACTATTTCTAATGAGATAAGAAGTCTTTACTAATTTAGAGGCATGGAGAAAATAAGAACCAGAGGAAACTAGGTACTCTATGATAATCACCGAGTTTATAATCCTCACTACGATGATATTAAAAAGTAGGCTGCTTCACTAATGCATATAAAATCAAGGAATAAAGACGAGTTATCCAACTCAATTTTCATATGATATAACTATGAAATAAAAAAGATAGTTTGCCCATTTTAAGTAATATAAAGTATATTCTTCTTATTTTTTTCTTAAAATATGTCTAACAATAATTGGTAATTTATCATTTCTTGTTGGATTTGTCTGATCATGATAAAGTCGTTGACATTGTCATATGGTTTTGCTTTGCCAGTGTTACCATTAGGTGCGTTGGATGAAATTCCTCAATCACCTTACAATCCCAACTAGGTTGTCTTCCATATGTCTTGTTTTTGCATTTTGGCGCTCCCACTTCCTTGTTGTGTAGGTAAATGATCCCCATCCATAGTCACCTTATCAAATCATCAATCCAACATATCATCTTCATCATCTCTATCAAAAATTTCACTACCCATGTCAAGAAATAAATCTCTATTATCCAAGTTCACTTTCGTATCACCTAATTTAGATGAAGTATCTAAGACTTCCATATATGCCTTTGTGTTACTTGTAGGAATAAATTCGAGTGTTTCGGGACTTAACATAACCGACTAAGTGAAGGGGTATTAGTCTCTACCTCAACTAAATTTTCCCATGTTGAAGTACTCATTTCCCCTTGTTTTTCCGTAGCTTCATTCAAATTTGTTGTAGCCATCTCCTGATTCAAAATAAACATGGCAGGTGTATTTGCATTGATTTGTTTTCCATCTATCTCCTCTGTTACCATGGACTACTTTTTATGTGTCACAAGAGCTTGTTGATCAGTATGATCAATATGGTAGCATTCTCTAAACATCGATTATTGATCAATCGGCTTTTCCTAGTCTAAAGTATTCCAAGATTCTGCAGAAAATTCACTCGTACCACGTAACCCTTCATATTGTGAAAAATTCTCATCTCGCAACACATCAAACTGAGTAAATTTAAAAATAATATTACATCTATGAAGATCAACTTGTGTAGAAATATGTTGGTGCAACATCTAATTTTTTGAATATTTAAAGTCAATAGCTTTTTAATATCAGACCATAATTCGTTGATACTGGTTTTTTCTTCAATAGAGGAGCCTTTTTTTCTTCATATTGCTTTAATTTAGTTACTACTACTGCATCAGGCAATGCCAACTCTCCATCGTTCACAAATCTAGATGATAAGTTCCGTGTAGAGACATATGATCTAACAATCAACTCTCGAGAGTTATTATCTGCATTATTTTGTGACTCAACATTAATATGTATTGGCATTGAAGAACCTGTTCCAGCCTCACAATGTTTCTCATTTATTTTACTAGTGAGTGTTCCAATATCTTCTTTATGCCCAGATGTTGCAGTAACAAGCAGGATACTTGGTGTGTTAACTCTTTATTGACTAGTTCCTGTAGGGTGTTTCTCCTATTTAAGGTTATCCACACTAATTTTTTCAGAATTGATGTAAGACTAATTTGGTAATGTGACCTTTTTAAAAATTTGTTGAATAGAATGAACTTTTATTTGTTCATAAAAAATTGATCGCCAATGTCGTTCAAACTTTTCTCGGTTAATTTTTGTTTCGTTGAAAAATGCACCTTCGATCTCCAAAGTTAGTCTATATTAATCCTCCTTGTGACACTAGATCATGAGGAGTAAAAGTCAGTTCTTTATATGGTTGGAAAGCCCTTGAATATAACTTTCACACGCCTTCAAGTTTATGAATTTTTTATCTAATAAGAGGGAGATATGCCTATCGGAAGTTGGGCATTTGGATTGGAAAAGGTCCCAATCCGGATTTTAGTAAGGGTAAAGTGGCCTTTTTACCCAGCTATTTCCGAATTTGTTTTAATGTTTTATTAGGGGTAAAACTAAGCATTATGTAATTTTTAGGAAAGTTATTCACGATTAGGGCTTGTGTAAAAGATAAAAGGAGAGAAAGAAGATGGGGCAAGACCTAGAATTCATCTATAACGCCAAGTTCTTCGAGTGGAATTCATCGGAGGTGATATCTATTAAGGTGTGTGACATATATCTGTGTTAGGGTTAGTTCACCAACGCACAAACTTTTTCAACTAAGCAAATTTGAGTATTTTTAATGATAAACATTGAAGCTCTAGAAGAACAATGATTGAACATTTGTTGGTTGAGTTGTGTTATTCCCTTAGTTGATTTGATTTATATTCATGGGTTGTTTTTAAGGTATAATCTATTGGTTATTGAGGTTAGTAGTAGTGATACTAAGCGATTGGAGGAAAGATCCATCGAAGTTTAAAATGTTTAGAGTAGAAAATGGGAGAAGAAAAAAGTCCCTCAAGACAGTTTGTATCCTTCAAGCTCTAGTGTGCCACGCCAGCCATAGCCCCTCAGGAAAGATGTTGTCCGTTAGGGTCTTCCACTCCACACCTCAAAGAGTACCAATGACGCCTGGAGACCTCATTCTTTCACCATCTTTTTATACTAGTTCCGAAGAGATTTGGATAAAACTCCTAGTTGATCCAATATTCTAAGGTACATATAAACATAATGAAATCATCGATTAATCAAGAACCTCGATTCCATAATCCAATTCAAGAAAAGTTACGATCAAAGTTTAAGAAGTTAAGTTTTAAGGCTAAGAACTAAGTCAAAGTAAAGTTCTTAAGGTTTCCAAAAGTCTTATTTAAGTGTTTTAACATCTTATTAAGACTCAAGTTTCGAGTTAAATATAGTGTAAAAGTTGAAATCTTTCCTTCAAAGAAGTACAAGAGAACTAAGTATTCACTAAAGAGTTAAGTAAGATCAAAAGTTTCAAGTCAAGCAAAGAGTAAAGAGCTGAGTTCATTTCTCAAAGCATATAAGGGAACTAAAAATTACCTAGAAAGTTTATAAATGATTTTACATTTCAGTTTAAAGAAAACTAAGATTTCCCAGAAAAAGCTTTTAACATGAAAATGGAATATTAATTCCAAGAGTTCTTTTAAAGCTAACTGTTGAGCAATTATCTCAACCCAAAGAAAGAAAGATATTTGAAAATCATGAGCTAAAGTATGTATTGGGAGATGTATTGAGCACCGATGTGGAGATAAGACTTTATATTAGCTCAAGACCCACGTAAATCATCTGTCTATCATGGGTGTTAACATGTAATACTCTTTAAATAATCACTTATGTTAAGCTAGTGGATCAACTAAGTTAAGGAGTTCTATGGGATGACAAAGTATATGACCATTCTTTCATTGTCGGCAGGACGTTGTATCACAAATTAGGCTCATAGTGGTGGTTGTCGGTCATAGATTCTCCCCCAGAACTTTATTATTTTCATAGAAAAGTAAAATTGATTTTTTGTTGAATTTCCTTTAATGAACTATAAATTTTAATTATTTTATATGAATTGAGTTGAGTATTCATGAGTTGAGCATATTAAATGTAAGTTCATCTTACTCTTATTAAATTTAACTCATTGTTAGCAATCAAACTTACATACTCGTACATTCAATGTACTGATGCTAGTGGATCTACATTGTATTATAATGAATACATAGGTAACCATAATCGGCATGAAACGTCTCGTTTATCCAGTTTGAGCACTAAAAGTCAGTGGTGAGCCTCCTTGCATTTTGGATGATCCTTGTTATTGCTTTCCAGTCTTTTCATCAAAAAATGTTGTGGGGGTTGTCCCGACATTCAACATAGTATGTTTAGAGGCTTCATAGATGAATACTAAGTCATTTAGTTATGTTGAGTCTCTTTATTTACATATATCTATTCTGCTGTAGAAGTGCCTTGTTTGGTTCATCTTAATTTAGTTCAGCAACCCCAATTGCATTAGGTTAACCCAACTCTCAATCATTCATAAATCTAGACGGTAACTATCATGTAGCAACTTCTGATCTAACGATGATCTCCCTAGAGTTCTTAACTACATTATTTTGTGCCTCGACATTAATATGTATAGGAGTGGAAGAACCTGTTGTAGCCACACAAAGTTGCTTGTTTATCTTACTAGTCAGCGTTCCAATATCTTCAATAAGCGCAGATATTGCAGTAAGAAGCAGGATGCCTTGTGTGTTAACTATTTCTTGACTAGTTGTTGTAGTGTGCTTCTTCTTTTTAAGGTCATGCACACTATCTTTCCTGAATTCATGTTAGATGAATTTGAAAATGTTAGCTCTTTCCTAGTGTGTTCTATAGAAGAAACATTATTTTTCTCATCTAAAATTGATTGGGAATCTCCTTCAAACTTTATTCGTTAATTTTTTCATTGATCAATCCACTTTTGATCTCCATAGTCAGTCTATATTCTTTCTCCTTGTTACCCAGACGTTTACATGTTGTGCAGTTTAATGGCAATTTGTCATAGACAATTAGTAACAACTCATACATCGTGATTGCCAATGAATTGCTATGAAACTAAAATATAATTTTTTTGAAAGAGTAGGAAAATAGGGAAAATTTCATAGGTTAAAAAAATGAGTTTTTTGTCATTTTGAAATGGCCATAACTTCTAGATAAGGAGTAGTTAGATTCAGTTCTTTATATGGATGTAATTGCGTTGAAGTGACATTTCCAATGCCGTCAAGTTTACAAATATTTTATATCGTATGAAGGATATATTCCTATGAGAAGTTGGAAATTTTGATTGGAAAAGGTCCCAATCCAAATTTTAGTAAGGGTAGATTGGTCTTGTCACAAAACTATTTCCCAATTTGTTTTAATGGTTTATTAGGTGTAAAACTAAGCCTTAAGTCTATTTTAGAAAACATATTCACGGTTAGGGATTGGTATAAAATAGAAGAGAAGAAAGAGAAGGGGCAAAGACAAAGAATTCATTAAGAATGGCAACATATTTTTGTGGAATTCGTCAGGGGTGATCCTTATTAAGGTATGGGAGATCTTTTTCTTTCGGTTTAGGTCACACATACACTTACTTGTTCAATTCAATAAATTTTAAGTACATTGAATGATGAACATTAAAGTTGTTAGAGAACATTGGTTGAATTCTTGTTGATTGTGTTGTATTATGCATTTAGTTGATTTTTTTCATCTTTTTGGGATGTATTAAGGGTCTAATATATTAGGTATTGAGGAAATAGAAATCCTCAGAGATTGGGGAAAATCCATGGAAGTTTAAATGGTTTAAAGTACAAAAATTGATTAAAATCCCTTCTGTCAGGTCCTGGGGCGCCACGCTATCCAGAACCCCTCATGATTGTCTCTTTCTCTAAGACTCTACTATGCCGCGAAAGCTAGACCCCCAAAAATTCCTGGATACCTTGTTATTTACCAATCTTTTTGTACTAGTTATGAACTTATGAACCTAAAACTCCTAGTTTATTCGAACACTCTAAGGTACATCTAAACATTATGAAATCTTTCATAAAATGAAATCATTAACCTTCAATCCACAATCCAATTAAGGGAAACTTAAAATCAAAGTCTAAGAAGCAAAGAATTAAGTATTAAAGTTATGAAATAACTCAAAGTTAAGTTCTTAATGTTTACAAGAGTCTTATTTAAATATTTTAACTTCGTATTAATGCTCAAATTTCAAGTTACAGAATGAGTAAAAGTTAAAGTCTTTTCTTCAAAGAATTATGAGAGAACCAATTATTTCCAAAATATTTGATTAAGATAAATGCTTCAAGTAAACCAAAGAGTAAATAGTTGAGTTCGTTTGTCAAAGTCTATAAGAGAACTAAGTATTTCCTATACAGTTTTATAAATATATACATTTATGTTAAGAGGAATCTACGATTTGGCAAAAGAGTTTCGAACCAAGAAAAGGGAACATTGATTCCAAGAGATTTTTTAAAGCTTAATGTTTAGAATTTATCTCATCCCAAAGAAAGGAAATAATTTTTAAAACATGAGTAAAAATGTATTTTGGGAGTAATATTGAGCATCGACCTAGGGGTAAGAGTTCATTATAAATCAAGTAAACATTTAAAACATGTAGATATCATGGTTATTAAAGGGACATAATTTATAGATGATCACGTAAGTTAATCTAGTGGATCCACTAAGTTAATGAATTCTATGGGACGGCAAAGTAAATGACACTTCTGGTAGTGTTTGTAAGATGTTGTATCACCACAAATGCACATAGTTGTTGTTTTCGGTAATAAAATCTCCCACATAACTATATTATTTTAATATACAACTAAAGTTGAGTGTGTTATTGTATTTCCTTTACTGAACTAAGTTGTTTTATTTTTTTTGGCAATGCTTTATATGTATCACATATGTTTTAATTGACTTTTATATGCAGTGAGTTGAGTATTTATGAGTTGTAAAGAGCCAATGTAAATTCATTTTATTCTTATAAAGCTTTAGTGGGTTTTAACTATCCAACTCTCATACTCATACATTCAATGTACTTATGCCAGTTTTTCATGCATCATCTTAAGATGTTGACGCATGTAACGAGGATCATTATAAAACTCCTCGTTGATCAAGTTTGAGCACTTAAACTTAGTGGTGATCCTCCTTGAATTCTGTAGGATCCTTCGTTATTCCTTTCCAGCCTCTTCATCGTAGAATGTTCTGGGGTTTGTTACGACATTCATCATAGCATGTTTAGGGGCTTCATAGACCAATTATGTTCATTAGGATAAATACATGCACTCGATTCAATCATGAAAGTTAATGTAGCGTATGATAGGGAAAAGGGAGATTGATTTTGTTTTCTTTCTCAAATAAGCTCGTTGAAAATCCTGGTATGAATGCATATTAATTTCTTTATTAGCAAAAATGTTTATGCTTTAACATGCCATATCAGAGTCTGAAACTTGCACTAATGATTTTCACTCATAAAGTAACAGTATTTTGTTATTAGAGACGGACCCACATTCATATGTATGGTGCATATACATGTATATCTATCTTTGGCAAAAAAAACGATCTCACATTTAATGAAAGCCGAGTTATCCTGTGTTAGAGGAATCACCACAAAACTAGGTTTTCAATCTAGTTAAAACACTTATTTCTTTTTAAGTTTATAGTGATATTCGGGGGGAGGGGGTAAATTTAAATTTCACTTAGTAAACTACCAGTAATCGATAGTAGTCTCACATGCAAGTTAGTAGTAAGATAAAGAATAATAGAAAGTTGCAGCAATAATTCACACAAAAGGTTTTATCCTTGGTAGGATTACCAATGCGGTGGGCAGTCAATCTGCCTTGGGTTTCAAGGGTTTTCTTTAAGATATTTGAAGTTATCCTAATGTTAAAGAAATTTGAAACTTTATCGTGTCTTGATATGAAAATCCGATTTGTACGTTGACACTGCTTCAACTTTTATACCTACACTCAAATTATTTATTTTCTATCTTCTTTTAAATTTTATCACTCACGTGCTTACAAAGATTTATGAAAGACAAAAGAAAACTGTTTGCTAAGCTCAAGCGAAGTTGTGTATTTCACACTAAAAAACTGGTTCAATTTATGTAGATGATGATTTGTGCTCTTGTAAGGAAAAACCCAAGCGATTTATCTCAAAGAAGGATCAATTTAGGAGTCCTTGATTGAGCCGATTCAGTTGATCTGTATCCTTGAAGTAAATCATTTCTTCTTCTTTCCTTTTGATGGTGTGATCATTTCCTTGTATGATCCACATACTTTTTATCTTGTGGGTTGATTCATGTCTTTTCCTTTGTTGATGATTTTGTTGTGATCTCTGCCAAGTGTGTGCGTATTCTTTTTCATTTAATCTTTCTCCATGTGTGGATTAACCATATATTCCTTTCCTTCTTTTGTCCTTTATATTTGAGTCTTGCCTTTCCGATATTTTCTGCAACTTCAAGCCAATATTCTTTTCCTTCTTGAAGTCATTTATATTGATGATTTCCTTTTTGAATTTGTGACCTACAAAAATTAATATCAACGCCTTAAGTGTTTATTTTAAAAATCAACTAACTCTAACAAGTTACCAATCTGCCCCTTTTTGATAATTAAAAGATTAATCACAATATTAATAATAATCTTGATAGTCAATTTTACTTAAAGTTAGTTGAACTTCCCTGAGGTTTTATGTCTTAGTTCATCGATGCATGCAACTCTCCCTCTCTTATCTCCCCCTGTCTCACAAAGGAGCACGAAATATAGATTATGATTTCTTCCCCTTTGTCATAATATATAATATTAGCGAAAAGCATAGTAGATATAAGCAAAGAAAACAAATAACAGAGTCGTCTAAGTTTGAGAGAGACAAAAAAACAATAGTCGAAGAGATATAGAGGTACGTGCTCCTATTGCAACTTAGTGCAAAAAGTAAAGGTCAGCCAGTAGAGTTAATGACCACCTCAAAAGTACTTGAGGGAGTGAATCACTTTCTCATAGAAGGTGTTGTAAGAACGTTCAACATTTCGCAAAAGACTGGAGTATGCAGTCTGAATTGTAAAAGAAAGCTCATTGTTGGAGGAGTTGACTCCATTTTTGAGAGAGTCAACATGTTGGATTAAGCCATTTACCGTTAAGATAGCTTCATTCTTGATGATTGTCATGGAAATCCACAAATTACCGATATAAGAGCTAAAATCATTCTATAAACGCCACAACATCATGAAGGGTTTCCAAGTATCGTTCTACAACTCAGAGACTAGTTTTGACATCTTCATTGTTCTGCAATAAATGACCGGCAGAATCCTCCGAGATTTTCGAGGGTTAGGGAGATTCCGGCCGAGCTTTGACTGAGTCCTTTTTTCCCCACTTTTCACCAACTTCCACATACCCCATACTAGAAAAAGTATGAAAATTATAAGTTGCATTTATAAGAGAGGGGATAAACAAAGAAAGATCCACAAGATGGTCCACAATATTCCTCGAGATTAGCAAGCCAGAGGGCAGACTTGCCGATGAATTCAAGTCTTCAAAACTTCACAAAATGTATGCCTTGTACCATTCAACCAAGTTGATGCACTATTTTTTAGGAGGAACTAGGGAACAAATACATTACGAGTAGAAATATTACTCCAGAAGCCCTTCTAGGATTAAGAGTTCTGTCCATGATATGTGTGACTACGATTCTGAAAACATAGCGATAAGGGCCCATAGTCAGAAATGTAATAGTCGATTAAGCCACGACTCTCTTTGCACCTTTAAGAGAAATTTCAAAGACATTAGGTCATGTATTTTTCATGTACGAAATTAACCTAAAGAACTTAGTACCAAACACATTTTCTAATAACTTTTCATTGATGATGAATTGCTTAACCAGCACCAACATCTGTAACTCACCATTCTTAGGTGAGATAGGGAGATTCGCATAAAGCAGGTGAACCGCTTCGTCAAAAAGCTCAAGACCAAACAAAATAAAAAAGAGAGACATTTTATGATCTTTGAGATAGGAGCTTACCGGGAAGTGAGAGTCCTTTAATTTACTGAGATCTAAAACTAGATCGGGAACAATAGGGAGAGTTTTGAAGCGATAATACATCTGCTTCGATTCGATACCCCAAAATTGTTGCATGTCTGCGTTTGAGAGAGATCCCGTAACATAGAGACAAGGCTTCTTTGATGATTTCTGATTAGTAGTAAAATCTCACTTCTTTGAGGATTCAGACAAAGTACCCATGGATCCTACGGAGAATCAGAAGAGAGAGAGAGAGAGAGGGTGTCTACTTCGATGGAACTCAAAGCAACAAAGGATTTCTTTTAGGTCATGGGGCGAGTATTTGTCATGATGATATAAAAAGTATAAGAGATAGAGGAAAGAATAAATAAAAAGAAAAAGATGAGGGAAAAGAAATGGGATCAGATGAGAAAGGGAAAGGGAAGGGGATTTGATAGGAAGAAGGGGAAGCGGAAGAGGCGGCAGCGGATCAAAATTACAGAACAAAAAAATGAAAAAACACATTAATTTCATAAGGAAATAAAATAAATAAACAGCAAATAACAATGGATTAGTCAACACATTTAATGCCAATACGATCTCTGAGAGAGAAAAATCATTCCTCAAGAAGAGGTTGAGTAAAAATATCAGCTAATTGATTTTTAGAGTCTACAAATTCGAGTGAAAAATCACAATTTTCAACGTACTCATGAATAAAATGATGATTTATGTGGATATGCTTAGCCCTAGAATGATGCACAATATATTTTGAAAGACGGATGTATTATCATAGATCATCAGTATAGTTTCATAGGAAAGATTATAATCAAGTAATTAATGCATCGTTCATAAAATTTGAGTACCACAACTTCCAACCACTAACTATTCAGATTTGGTGGTGGATAAAGCAACCGAAACTTGTTTCTCTCTATGCCATAAGACTAGAGAATGCCCCTAGAATGGCATGTTCCACTAGTTTTTTTTTATTGTTTTTGTCACTTGCAAAGTCAGCATTTGAATAACCAATTTAATCAAAATGAGAAGAATTAGAATATCATAATCCCGGCTCCGTGGTTCCAATGAGGCAGGGAATGATTCATTTTACTACCACGAGATGTGATTCCTTCAAGGCAGCTTAAATTGTGCGTACATGCATATACTATACATTATATCGGGTCGACTGGATTTAATATATAGTAATGAGCCAACTATCTCTCTATGCATCTTTTTATCCACGTGTTTTCCAGATGCATCAATTTCAAGAAATGTTTACTAACTCATTGGGGTACCAAAGGCTTTGCCCTTTTTGAGTCCAAACTACTAAATAAATTCCTTGGTGTACTTTGCTTGACTAATGAATGTTCCATTAGTTTAATGGTAAATTTGAAATAAGAGATTGAATGTGACTTGTCACAGAAGACACATTTCGAATTCTACTTTCATTACATTTGCAAAATTCTCGCGTAAAGAAGGATTAGAACTTCCATAAATAATATAATCAACATATATTTAAACTACAAGAATGAATAAACCAGATCTTTGAATGAAGAGAGTTGTCTAAATTTTCCCCCTTTGGAAATTCTTTTTCAGTAAAAACGAAATCAACCTTTCATACAAAGCTTTTGGAACTTATTTTAGTCTTCAAAGAGACTAGGAAAGTTTGTAAACAAAATCAGGACAAGAAGGATTTTAAAAACTGGGGGTTATTTGACGATAACTTCTTCTCTTATAAAATTATTGACACAAACTTTTCACATCCATTTGAAATAGTGTAAAATTCTTGAAAGAGTCGCAAGAGAGTACAATTCGAATACATTCTAAAATTTCCACAAGTGAAAAGGTATCCTCGTATTCAGTCCAAACTTTTTGTGAGTAGCCTTGAGCGACCTTGTCTACGGAGACGGTTGGTCACCCTGGCAAAACAACCCATTTTAAAGGTTAAACGAGCCTCAGAGAAGGAAAACTCATATTTTCCCAATTGTCGTGTGCTATACCATCTTTTTTGATGATCCTGAATTTTGAGATATTCAAGATTATTCTACTGTAATGTGGCTAGCTTAATCTCTTTTGTGTTCTTAAACTCAATAATTGCTACCTTAGTAGATCCAAAAAACATCAGCCTATATGAACAATGATTCAATCGTATCTAAGAGATTGGCCTGGCCTATTGACATTTGGAAGAAAATCTCAAAAGAATCTTAAAAATATATTACAATTATGTAAATCTTTAAATTCTGTTACAACTAAATTAGGTTTTCTCTACTATTAATCAAAGTTTGGTTGTGGCTATTTGTTTATTGGATTGGATTGTGTTACACTATACCAACTTTCATTTTTGACATCTAAATATTTTCTTCTACTATTTGTTTGCGATATCATGTCCTACCTCCAGTGGGAGCTGGTCATCTACTAAATAACAATTTTTTTCTTAATATTCTTATAAATAAATTCTCTTGTGTATTTTATTTGTACTAATGGGGTATCCAAAAGAAAAACATACAATAGAAAGTGTAGAAGAAGATTTTATTTTTATTATATCAGGATTAGTATTCAAAATAAAGTGAGGAAATGCAGTTCAAATATAGTACTATATAATTGTTAAAAATGTCATGTTTATAACCAATAATTTATGCCAGACTGCGTTCTTGAAGTGCATAAGCGATCACATAATGGTATAAAAAAAATATATGGGTTGTTACAAATGATGCTTTATGAGAATCAATATAAGAAACTAACATGACTATGATGAAACTAGATATTCCTACTCCACCGGATGATGATGAGATTGGTCAATTTAGTATTTCGCAGGTTATCATATTAATTGATTAGATGCGATTGTCTCTAATGTTTAAACGACTCATGAATCATAGGTAAGCTTTTTTTTATAATTTTTATTTAAACTTATAGGTATGAATCCATGGTAGTTTATTACATAACATTCTTATTTCTTTCCCCCGATCCTACTACTAAGAAGGATGTTCACTTCTAAAAATAAAGTTTATAATGCAACAAATTCAGGTATATTAAATAAGATCACGTTAAAAGAAAAAGAGGTATAAGATAACCATACCAATTGTCGTAGGGACATCAAGTGGTTGATATTATACCCCAAATTAGTTTGCCTTTTGGTAACTTTTAACATTAGTTAGTTTTGTTGTAATACATTCCCCTCAATTACATTTTGTTAATATATCAATTGATTTATTTTCATTAATGAAAAAAGAAAGATGAGAAGATTTCACCACAGTTTGTTAAAGTAATATTCATGCCACAAGATTTGACTTTTGTTTTTTCAAGTCATATATATAACTAAAAGTTTTATGAGGTTATTTGCAGTAGGTTAAAAAGCAAGAAGTCAATGGTAATGTTTCTACTAAAAGCATCATTAGTACTTCAAATATTGAATTCAAAAATAATTTCTTTCAATTTCTCTTTTCCTTCTTCATTCATTTTATTTGTAAGAGCATATAGGGTTTCATCCCTTCTGTTAAGTTTTAGCAATGAGTAAACATTTTTTGTTAGATGTGCTAAGGTGAAGAATTGCAATAAGCTGCCTCTTGAGATGCAACTATAAGAGAGACGAATAGTGAATAATGAAAATAAAAGACAAAGTGCAAGAGCGATATACTATTGTTGTTTACATTGGCAGCAAAATATAGGTTTATATTTGTAGAAGATGTTGACACTTGATACATTAAAACATTCCAAATGAATGAGAAACAACACACAATCTAATGTGAATAAAGTTAGTCAACAAACTCAAAGCCCCGTTTCTATTCTTCCTATTGATAAATGTATATTAAGTGTAAAACATCATAACCAACAAGAATAAGAGAATTAAGTATGTTGTTGCCTGCTCATTGTTTGGAGAAATAAGAAGAATTGAATGACTATTTTCAGTAATGAAGGGTTTATTTTTTTCAAGCAAAGTATTTTTTGTGTAAGACATTGTTAATTTTTCCAAAATAAAATTTCAACACCGGCCGTGCCCATCTAGTATATATTATACATATAGAATTATTTTTAGTTGGGAGCCTATCAAAAATAATATCTCTATTTTATTATTTTAAGGTAGGTGGAATTAGACTCAACTTGACAACTATAAGGACGCTCCATGTAGGAATTCAATTACCAATAAGAGTTTCGTCCTTTATATCACAAGTATGCATTGAGGACGGGTTTTGAGAGTTAGGTTTTTTGTTGTTATAGTATAACAATGTCTGTTAGGAAAAGTAAACCGTGAATCTTACTGGGTATTGTATAAAGGCCATTTGAAGGTCCAACATGCCCATATTATACTTGAACTATATTTCCATTAAGTCCCTACTAAAGAAAAAGAACTCAAATCATTGAACTAGAAAAGCTCGAGTTATCGATTAAAAATGGCGCCAAGTTCTGAATTTTGACAATGCTCCGATAAATATTAAATCTTTAAGGTACAATTACATATGCATAGTAATAATGTATATCAATGTATATGCAATATTTTTGTCTCCAATTTAATCCAGTTCTCTAAAAAATGACCTTACAGAGAGATCAATTGCAGAAAAAGGTCATTACGATTTTTAAGAACTTGAGTTTCGTTCCTCTTTTCTGCTTTTTTTTATGTAAATTTAAATGGAAAAGATGAAACGTTAATTGAAAATTTAGTTGGAGTTGCAGATTCTAAGGAAAAAGAGTTTGGTGATTGAGCTTAAGATTGGAGGTTCACTCTCGCTTATTGTACAGAGCTCACTCCTCAAGATAATTCTGTATTTTGATTTTATAATGAATTATTTACTTTACTGAAATTGAGTTGAAATTTTTGAGTTTTTGCACTTCCTTTTTTGGTGTTATTTTAAATTTTTTTTGGGTTGAATATTTCCATTGTTTTTTAGTTTTTTAAAATTGAGTACCGAAATATTTAGTCTTTTAAAAAAGGTGACTTCTTTTGTTGTTGGAGAACACCTCAAAATAAACACATTTTGCAAACTTAGTACAATGCTTAGTGGTACATCTTTGAAATTTTAGTACTCTGTCTGTCTCTATAACAATGGGAGTTAGATCAAATCATAATTTATGCCCAGTCAAATATTGATTGTTTGAAAAAAAAGAATTCCAATAGTGTTCCTAGTTTATTGAGTTAAAATATGTTCATTTCATTAATTTTTATAGTTCGAGTCATTTGCATGCCTCGACTAATCCACGGGTACATATTCTCTGTCATATAACATATAACTGGTAACTTTGCCTTACCAAAGCCTAGACGAGTGGAGATATATCTCCTTTATTTTAATTTTTTGCATCTATGGGAAATAACCTCTTGGGTAAATGCAGGCCGGCTTTGTCTTGCCTTTCTATATCCTGCGCATAGCAGAAACTAATGTGCAGCATCATTGCCCTTTGTGTTTTGGGTTATAACTAAGACGATGAATTGATGCTTTAGAAAGAGCATTGTACGAATTGTAAAATTTACACTTCACTAAGGAAAATAGTTCAATGATTTTTCTGTGATATTAGGCGTAAAAAATGGTGATTCTATGAACAAGATTCTTTTTCACACTTTTTTCTTTTTGGTGTTTTTCACACCTATAAAAAAGTGAATGGGGCTGAATTGCGGTATCTTAATGTGGAACCAGTTAAAACTAATTGCACAAAAGTAGTCTATCAAGTTCGATACTCTCTTTACTTGATGAAGTTCATTTGCTCAAACACCCATAATGATATTTCTAAGAGGATTCAAAGGGAGTATTTTGTTTATTTCTCCCTCATCGAGCAGTTGTATGTGAGAAGGTTAGCCTTTTTGTTAACATCCAAGATAAACTTCTTACGGATTTTGTTTGGTATGCATTTCTTATTAACAATTGCATGAAATCGTGACAGATACTCGGGGAAGATATAATTCATAACTTGTTATCTTTAGGCGAGTATCCCTTTTGTCTTATTCCAATGGATGAGTATGTTTTATTCTTTGAACTTGATCTTTCTCATAAAGTACGTCTGTTTCTCATTGTTTGATCCAAAAAAATATATTATTTTACCATTTTTAAAGATTAGCATATGTAAAAATATTCATATATGTATGTACAAAGAAAAACCTTAGTGACGTCTACATGGCGCCACCATCATCGAAAAAACTCTTTTAATTTAATATATTTCGAGGAATACCCTTCCCTTTAAGAACTCCTACATTAAACAACACTTCTAATACAGAGTTATTATGCTTCTAATACATTTTTTTTTGATAGGTACATCATTCATCTTCTGGAAAATTCATCATTATTTATTTTTACATATAGAGAAAAAAAAGTGGAAGATTCACCTGAACCAATGGACTATGAGGGAGGATAAAACACAGAATACTCAAAAAAATTCCTAGTGGATAGGAGGCTCTCATTCAAACAGAAGAGTTTATTCGAGAAAGTCTAAAAAAGAAAAAATTTATTCATAAACGACAACGGACAGAGTGACGATGACACCACAAAAAGGGCAAGGTAGAGGATTTTTCAAAGCTAGGGACCTTAATATTATTAGTTTTATCAAGTAGTGTCGATTTTTTAGTTGTAAAACATTACATGTTCCCGAATGGCTAATTTGTATATCATATGGTGTTGATGTCTGTTATGGTGGGGAAGTATTGCAAAAAAAAATCCCCTTACTATTAATTTACATGTCTATATAAGTTGTCTTGTTTATGTTACATATGTCGATCCACATTTTTGCTCTTAAGGTTATATGGTACCTAACCCTACTCACCAAGATGTGAATAAATCCTTCAAGCAATGGCATTTTGAAGCTCCAGAACAACAAATCTATAACACTGTGGATTACATAGGTGTAACTGAAAATGTCATTTTTAACACTTATTTAACTACACTAAAACTAAGCAAAAAAAGATTCAACCAAATTTGAAAATCCGGTGCCACACGAAGCACGAACAATTTTCCTACACTCATCTTCTGTAAAAGAGCAAATTGATGTTAATTTGTGACAATACATTGTCCATGCTTCACGCGGCACCGTGATTTTCAAATTTGGTTGAATCTTTTTTTAGTTTTAGTGTATTTTAATAGGTGTTACAAAATTACATTTGAAAATCACGGTGTGCACCATAATTGTAAAAAATAAATATCAATTTTCTCTTTTACAACAGATGAGTGTGCCTGATATAAATACTCTCATACTTTTTGGAGGTAGCATGCCTTCTTTCATTCACTCAGCCCTTCCCTGTCTCCTCTCTCATTATATTTCATATAATGTAGTTATACAACACAAAAGATTATTGTGTGACCTCATGGGCTATTTGGTGAAGATGAGACAAAAATTTTGGATTATGTTGAAGGTTCATGCTAGTTTATCATATTATGGGTGTTCAGCAAGAAGGCAAGAAAATAAAGGTTCCCCTTAATTCATGTAGTCGTCAAGGTTGATTTATTTTCTCTTCAAATATTTTTAACACCAGTCTACGTGATTTCAACATATATATGAATCTTCCATGTCCTATCATAACATTCAATTTCTCATGATCTTTTCTTAGTCTTCTATTTGTTGAAATGTCATTTGCAGTGTGATTGCAGGTTATACGTCGAAGGCAATTTCCACGAAGAAAGATAACACAGAAATGCAGACCATGGTTAGTCAATAATCGTAGATGTGCATGTCTTAGCTTTGGTAGTTGAATAATTGACGTCTGTGTTACATTTTATTTTATATGCAAAATCAAACTGTCTCCAAATTGAAGGATTTTGTCAATGAGCTTAACTAATTACCAAAAGTAGCAGTAAGAGTTATTGCTAATGTTAGATTCTACAACGATCGTAATGGTTTTAACAATGTTATGACATTATTGGCCTTGTTGTTCCAGAAACACATAAATCTGGGTCAGCATTTGACTACGTTTACATCCAAACCTTTATGCCTTTTCCAAATTGATTTGGAGAAAACTCTTGTCGAGGCTAAAAGCTATTATATGTGAGTAAAATGAAACTTTTCATTCCAATGAGTGATGACTTTTGTAGTTTTAGAGCATATCCACCTTTTAGCTCTCTCTTAAATATTCAACGGTACTCATAAGTCTCTGTTTCACCAAGTGCTTGGAGTCAAATATTGGAGAACTGTAAATGCAAATCCATCTTTTGTTGGCAAGAAAAATCCTTTGCATGCATGATATGATTCCATGTAGTATTTTATTGTGTGTGAGCAAGGGTGTGCTCAATTTCGCCTTTGTCCATTTTTTTCTTTTTATTATGTAGTAAAGAAACATGATTATTATTCAATCAGTAGGAAAAAAAGCATATACAGCTGGAGATCATACTTGGCCACTCCACATGACACAACCTAGAGAGAATATGATGAATTTTTCTCAATAAATGCTACTCTTAATGCATAAAATAACCACGTAGAGAAAAATACATGCAATACTATCAACTCATGTCTTGCACTGTAATCTACAGTTGTATTGCTATCTGTAGAATTCATGAGAAATATATTGTTACTATTAAATTCCTTGAAGTTTAGATTTTATTGTGTCTTTGATTTTCAGGAAATGATTGTCCGTTATAGTAAAGGATGATTAGAAAAAAGTGATACATATAATGAGCTGGAAGTGCAAGAGAGGGGAAGGGGTCTGGCATTACCCTTTTCCTTTTCTTCTGAGGTGAATGTTTTCATGTTCTATTTGATTACTCTTTCCTCACTAGGTAAATGCACATTCTTTGAGTAAATACGCAGGAACCACTTATTAATGTTCTACGTCTTCTCATCTTGTTCTCAATAAAAAATTAAGCGTTGGCCAAGAAGAATTTTTAATATTTGAGGAAAGTATAGTTGTTTGTTATATTCTTTGACATGGATTTCATGCTTTTAGTATCACCATAGGAACCTCAAAAGACATATTGAACTTCTGTACTTTTTGATAAACGAGAACTACTTCACAACTAGGTAATTTGGAACAGAGTGACCAACAATAATTAGATGAGGTTTTAAATCAGTTTGAGAATAATCTTACTAAATCAGATTGACAAACCAACCCCCTAGGTATGGAAATCATTGAGCAACTTAGTACCCAAAATGAGAATGATGATCTCACAAAAAATCTTGATGAAGAGGATGCTGATAATATAGTTCTTCGAATGGATGCAAATAGTTCTCCTTGTAAGGATGAATTTGGGGGAATTTTCTTTCGAACGTGTTAATGTGGATTTTCACTTATTTGAGGCTCTTTTCATAGTTATACTGGCTTAATTTAGTTTGAAATTGGGTATTTTAAAAGTGGTTTTCATAATATTTGGATTAAAATGAATGTAGGGTTTATTTAGAAGAAATTTGAAGAAAACAAGTGAAAACGAAGTAAAAAGGTAAATAGGAAGAAGGAGGAACTGACAGAAACATAGAGTAGAGAGAATATTGTGATTTATACTTTTGGGTAAATATTTTGAAGGTATGTTGCCTGAAAATTTATATTTGGGCTTGAAGATTAGCTGCCGAATAGTAAAATCTCTTGTTCTCTTCTTCATTCCTTGTTATATATTGTTAGAATTATCGGTGTATTTGTGTATATGAAATTGATATTTTATTCTAGAAATACACAAAACTATTTTGGAGATTAGTGTTGATTTATAATGATTAAGACTATCTATGATTAGTTTAGGTCTTGAATTGCAATGGATCGTGGAAAGTGGATTGAATTCCTATATTTTTAATTCGCATGTATACTTTGTTTGATAGTATTTTTTCCCAAATCCATCATTTTGTTACCAAAATCACGTCTTTCCAATTGTCCACAAATTGTTTCTTATGTGATCGACCCTGATGGTTCTTGGGTATTTTTGTTGTTAACAACCTTTTACTCTTTTAACTTATTTTGAGGGTAATTTGAGTGCTATCACCGGTTGGAGCATTATATAAAGGAAGTGGTTGATTTTGTTCGAAGTTATTTCAATGGGGCTAAGTTGACTAAGTTGTATTCTACTTGTTGACTAATTTTTATACATAATGTTAATAATCCTGATTCATTTTCTGATATAAAGACTATTGACCTTAGTAGCTCTACTAATAAGATTATTTCCAAGATCTTATATGTTTTACTGGTCCACATTCTTCCTATGATTATTTTTGGAACCAATCTGGTTTTGTACATGGTACATTGATTATTGAAAATATTCTATTACCGCAAGAAATTAATCATAGTATTAAAAGAACAATGGCATAGGCAATGTGTTCATTGAACAGGATATGTTTAGAGCATATGATATGACTGAGTTAATTATCAATTTCTTTTTGATATTTTAAGAAGTTTTGTTTTTTCTGAAAGATAGTTTTGTCTTATGAAGAGATCCATTAGTAATATATTGTACTCTTTTCCTTGTTAATGGATGTAGAAAACATTTTTTTAATTAAGAGAGATAACATTTTCTCTAAAATGTTAAACCATTCGAATAGCAATCAACTATTTAAAGGTTTTATAATCATATGACAAGACCCTCAAGATAATCATTTATCTTATGTTGACGATATTATACTTTTTTTTCTTCAGGTTGTGTCCCGAAGATTAATGAGGGACAAAAGTTATTTCATGATTATTGTAAGGACTCTTATGGATGAGATAGATAGAATAAAAGGGACTATTAATTATACACATAAGCATTTTATTATAACATATTTGGGTTGCCACTTGTACATCAGAAAAAAATTGATTTCCAGTTTAACTGATATGGTATCTAAAATTATCAAAGGAACTACAAGATCGAAAAAAAGCTCCTCTCCATTGGGGATGAGCAATATTGTTTAAGCATGTCTTACAATATCAATCCTTAAAAAGGTTCAAAGACAACTTAGTAGATTCTTTTGGACAACTGGTGATGTGGAAGAAAGATACTACTGGTATTCATGGAAATATTTATGTTTTCTGATTGATTAAGGTGGTGGTGGGTTCAGGACTATGATGGAGAGGTACAAGCAATATACGAGAGGTCATAGCGGCCTATTTTGGATCAAAATTTTAAGTGGAAAATGGCTATTCAGACATTATTTTAGACTGTGATTTTTTTTAATTGCAAATATGATTAAGTATTAATCTCAACTTGCCTTGATACTGTGGGATGCTATTATGGAGAATAGAAGAATGAATGTGCAGGCCAATGTTATAGGTCGACATTGAATCATAGAGGAGAATCCAGTGGCAGATGTACTAGCTAAATATTATTTGTATAGAAAATACGTGTTGATTTCTTACCCTAAAGATTTTCAAAAATATGCATCTGCTATGTACACCACTGATGTAATTGTGACGTCCTGCTTAAGACATGCAAAAAAAAAAAAAAGATTCTGACTCACTATCTATGATCTTTCTTTCTTAATTTATTGTTTTATATGAGATTTTTCCAAGGCTGTATATTAATGCTTATTAACAGAGGTTAAGGATATCGTTCCCCTCAGTTTTGTTTTATGTATACATCTTTAAAGAAATAAGAGGTTTTAACCACCGAGGGCGTATACTTTTATCTTTAAAAAGTCCACTGAATTCTCAATGAAATGATAGACTTTATATTTGTTGACTTTTATGAATCCTCGACGAGCTAAGAGATAATGTTCCTTGATTGTATTAATAATCGAAAAAACAGTAAATGCTTAAAGTAAAGAGCACAAATACTTATGTGAAAACATCCTTTATTGAAAGAGAAAAGTAACGCCATGCCACATGAGACTTCTCAAGATCCGATAACTTGAAGAAACTTATGAGTAATTCTGTGATAATAACCACATTGTAACAGCTCATTAGAAGACATGATGAGTGATAGATTTACTTAAGAGAGAAAAACGTCCTGATTTCGACTCTTAGTTAGGTATTTTTAATTATATGAACAATGTCATTTAATCAAGTTTAGAGAGTACATATAAATATTACAAAAATGGTGCCACGACTTGATAGTGGTGGTTGAGAATTCATTTGAGAAACTAGGTTGTTAATTTTCTTATTTGTAGTAAATTATTTTTTTGGTTTGTTGTTGGTTGAGATTCAGGTCTAATACAATGAGTGACCATGATAATGAAAATGATAGTCACTATAGTCAAAATGACATGGGTGATTTGAAATATATGCACGTGAATATTGTCCAAATTACGGGAGTCATTCGGATACGTCCCATCAGCGGGGGGATAGTTATTCATGTAACTATATTGTAACGACAATTTCTCCAACCAAGAGGAATGTTTGGGAGGTTTAACTCATGAGTACCTCCAAGAACACCTTGGAAATTTGTGGAGGTGTGTGCACCATTTGTTTTTTAAAACATCTCACATGCGTCCACGAGATTGAGGTTATTCTCGTTCCCTTTGATGAGTGATGATACAAAATTATTGTTTGAATTTCCAAAGGACTATATCACTTCTTGGTCCCATAACAAAAAAAAATATACCTATATAGTGAAAATGTCACATCCAGGGAGAACCCCCTAGACTTAAACGATGTCTTCGTCCTCGGAGAGGACTAAGACTAGCCTCTTAGCATTCATCATTACAATAATAGGTAAAAATTGCAGAAAATTTAAAACTTTTCATCGACACTATTTTATGAGGTTTACTTAGACCTCTCACAAACACATCATATATTCGTATTGAGTATACATAAACCCTTCGTATAAGAAGATTATATAGTCTTGTACTTTTATGGTACACATATATGTAAGATCCAATATAGTCTTAAAAAGGATGTCTCATATCATAACCATCTAAACAAGAGTCTAAAAATTGGGCATAGACCATAAATAAATAATATAAAAGCCACATATATGTTATATAATCATAGTTCTCCTTTGAAAGAGAATGAACAAAATGTCTTTAAGAATAATCAACATCAAAGCTAGAAAATTGCATTGTGCTCGAAGTAGTGTGGACCTACCCAACTTGGAGAATGAGGATCCAAGTCTTATTCAATGGCCTCAACCTCGTCAACGACCGAAACCTAAAATATTTTGGGAAAAGGGATAAAATAGGGGTTAGCACATAGCTTGTACTAGGTATGGAAACGATGCACACACAACCTAGATAACAGACTAGAAAAGGAACAATTTTTTTAAAACATGCAAGTTACTGTGAAAATCCCATTTAAGCACTTTAATGAATTACCTTATCCATTAAAACACATAATCATCAAGGAAATGTCATATTCCACACAAGGTCAACAATACTAAGTCAAGTCAACATATGCATAGCCAAATAACTTCAATCATCATATTATAACGACAAGGAAATATACAAGAACTTCATAACATTTAAACACATAGTAGACCCTTACCATAACCCATTATGAAGTCCACAGGTCCAACGACAAATTAAAGCCAAATAACCTCACTCAATCAATTAATCCAAATCAACGACCACAAGAATTGCCTAACATCACATATCATAACATCAAGAGTAACCATCATCATATTTAAGCAATGTAGACCGACAACATGCACATAAGAAACTAACATCATATCGAGTGAATACCATGTAAAGTAAACATATACATAATATATACATTAGAGCACACAATAACATCCTCCTAAGGCTTCCCTCAAGGTAAACTAATGTACGGAATAGGTAGTGCAACATACCCTACCTAGGCTAAGTCAATCCTCTTAAGTCACTCTAGTTAGTGCTTACTTCATTACTTCATATTCCTTTACGGAACACTTGCACTAACCGACATAGACTATAAGAGCTAAGAGTGGAATCCAGTGTTTTAAAACCATACACCGAAGGAAGGTGGTCTACCTGCAAAAGTCGTACAAAACATGAACATCGCATCTAGGTGGATCCACCTAGCTAGCAATCTTACTGAGGCAACATACTTTATGGAACTTTGAGGACTTTATTGTAAATATAACTCTATGCCCTTTTTGGGACATGAGGCTATCCATTAGGGTGAACCCTACCTACCCACCTAGTAAAGGTTCCACCCATCATCTTCAAAGCTAACTCGGTGTTAAGGTCGGTCCCTTATAAAATGTCTTTAAGTCATCCATTTTTATTAAAGCTTTAGTTTAGGTCATAGGGTCTACCCATTATATAATCATGATCATAGATCAATATGAATTGCATGGGTATATTCCTTTAATTTCAATTCACACATGTGAGGTTAGCAGATGTATATATTCACATTATAATAAATCACATAGGTAACTCATAACCATGCTTATATCATTAGATCTAAGCCTACAACTCAGAGGTCATAATTCAAGACATTCCAATTTAACCACATACCAACGCTAGTCAATCTTAACATAACGTATAATTCAATATAACTTCATCACTAAACACAAGTAGTTTTAATTGAAGTTAAGGATTGAGATCACAAGACTTACCCTAATGTCCTTCACAAGCCATCATCAAGGTTTTAACGTCAACCATCCAATTCAACCCCACAATGGGTGTAGTATCATCACTCCATAGTAATCAACACAATAATGAAGTCAATTGAATCACTACAAAACAATTCATCAATAGTTCATAGCCTAGGCTTAGGGATTTGGGTAAAATTCATGATCTACTTCACAACTTAGATTAATTAATGAAGAACTAGCATAATTAAATCTTAATAAATCATCATATAATCATAATCAAATAATTAAATCACAAACAATGAAATTTAGAATATCAAATTCGTAATAGAAGAAAACCAACATGAAACTCATCTTTTTGAAATCAATTTGGAGGGACCCTTTGGTGAAAGGAATCCCATACCTTATTAATTGATGGAGATTGATGTAGCAACATCCCCTTTGATGACCTTATACCTTTACCTAGCAGTTCAATGGAAATCTTCTATTTGGAAGAGAGAAAGAAGAGTCAAGGAAGAGTAGTTTGGTTTTGGAAAATATGAGGGTTGGGATAGTTTAATTATGTTAGGGGCTTTCTATAGGTCATTAACTAACTTAATTAGACCACCCTTAACCTCTAACTAATTAAATAACCACCTAATTAATTAATTAGACTAATTCAAAGTGGGCAGCCAAAATAGTGACCTAACCTACGAGACCCCGACCTACAGTTGTAGGTTAGTCGACGGCTAGTGTCCCTTATGTGCTGCACATCTGTCATTTTTAACAGCCACTTGAAAAAATAAACCCTCAAAAAATTGACTAAGGGACCTTCGACGGTGTCCATCGACACCACGTTGATTTGCTTACGCCCCGTTTTTTAGCAATCATTCATGGCATTGTCTTTTGAAAACATTTAACCAAACAGAAGAGTCCTCCTAAAGGACCCTTTAGTTGGTAATTTAGGAGTTGTATCCGACGTTTCAACCCTAAACAGATTCTAATATGTATTAGACACCTTACTACCTAATTACATTCAATTCCAACTCCTAAAATCTAGTCAAATAGGCTAAGGCACTTAAGCAACTCTTGGACTAGTTTTCGGACTTCATGGAGATTTCTTGACACTTTGAATCTAAATCTTCCTAGACAACTTATACAAATTATATTTGAGCTTAACACTGTGTCCAAACCCTTAGGAACTCATGTTAGGTTCTAGATTACGGTTTAGACTTTCATAGTTCTACATTATCCCCTAGGAAATTCCTACCCGAATGACACTAAAATTCTTAAAAAGGACAGAATAGACTCAAGGTTAGAAGCCCTACCAACAAAAAAATACCAAAACATGAGTTACAATTCAAATCAACATAATTACATGACCTTTTACACCATGCAACTAAAAACATAATTTTCAACTTATAATAGTTCAATACTCATTACGTGCTTATTCACTTTTGCCAAAGGTTTCTTCAACACATATAAACATTTTCAATAAAAATCATGAAGGCACAATATACCAAAATACACTATATAAATTCAAATCAAATAAAAGAGAATTTTATTGAAAACATTAATTTCAATAGGCATAAATCACTGTAATTCATTTAAATAAAAAAATAAAATTAACTATTTTTCATAAAATCAAGGAAATTTAAAATAAAATAATTATTTTTACTATAAATATGAACAACTAACCTTAGTTTTCTAATAGATGAGGGTAACAGGACTTCATGTCGGCCTCGACCTCCCATGTTGCATCCTCAACTAGGTGGTTCTTCCATATCACCTTCACAGAAGTGACCTCTTTGTTCCTTAACCCCTGAACTTGTCTATCATGGATACCAATAGGAACCTACTCACAAGAGAGGTTCTATTATACACCTAGACTCTCAATGGGAAGAATGGACTCGGGATTATCGGTAATCTTTTTAAGCAAGGAAATATGGAACACCGGATGAACAGAAGACAATTCACAAGGTAACGTCAACTCCTATGTATCCTTTCCAACCCTTTGCCAAATTTCATAATCACCCACATCACGAGGACTCAACTTCCCAATCTTGCCAAATCTCACCACCCTTTCATAGGTGAAATTTTTAGGCACACTTTATCATCTTCTTCAAACTCTAAGTTTGTTTTCCTATGGTAAGCATATGAATTTTGTCGGCTATAGTCTGTTTTCAAGAGATTCCTTATTATATGAACCTTGTCCAAAGTCTTATTAATCTATTCGGGACCCAAACGTGAAGACTTCCCCACGTCAAACAATCCATGTGAAAATCTACATCTCCTACCATACAAGGCCACAAAAGGAGCGATAGATATAGATTAACGGTAACTATTTTTGTAAGAAAACTCAACCAAAGGCAAGTGTTTATCCCAATTTCCCTTGAAATAAATTATTAAAGCTCTAAGCATATAATCATGGGTTTTAATAGTAATATCCACTGGACCATCCATTTGGGGATGAAAAACGGTGTTTACTTTCACCTTGGTACCCAACACTTTTTTGAATGACCTTCAAAACCTAGATATGAATTGTGCACCCCTATCTGATATGATGGATAACGGAATACCATGCCAACACACTATCTCATCTATGAAGATCCTTGCATAATTCTCCGTCGAGTATGTGGACTTGAAGGGAATAAAATGAGTGGATTAGACCAAACTATCCACAACCACCCATATAAAGTCATATTGCTTTTGTGTCTGAGGCAAAACTACCACAAAATTCCACATTAATGTCTTCACACATCCAAGTAGGAACTTTGATTTATTGAAGTAAACCACCTGTCTTTTGGTGTTTGACTTTCACTTGTTTGCAATTTAGACATTTTTCAACAAATTTTGCTATGTCCCCGTTTAAGCCATCCCACCAAAAAACTTCCCTAAGGTCATGACAAATCTTTGTAAAACCTGGATTAATAGAGTAACGATCTCCATGAGCTTCCTCAAGAATTCGATTTCTCAAATCATTGACATTAGGCACACACAATCTACGTTGGTATCTATGAACAACAACCCCCCTTAGGAGAATGACTCATGCATGTTCCAAAGAACAAATTCTTTCAACTCCATCAATAATTGATCAAGGTGTTTCTTAGATTTCACTTCAACCACCAAAGACGACTCGGAGTTATGATATACCACAACACCACCATTTAGAGAATCTTCCATTCAAACCCCTAAACGAGCCAACATATGATCATCGCTCACTAGGTTTCTCTTAAATTCTTCCACATGGTACATACTTCCTGTGGACAAACGAATTAAGAGTGTCTGCCACTACATTAGCCTTGTCTGGGTTTTAGAGAACACTCATCTTCTAGAACTTTAATAATTCCAAACACCGTCTTTGACGAAGATTCAAATCCTTTTGTGTGAATGCCTATTGAAGACTTTTATGGTCTGTATACACATCCACATGAACACCATACAGGTAATGCCTACATATTTTAAAGGCAAACTCCACGACCGCTAACTCAAGATAATGAGTTGGATGATGCACCTTGCGTTGTCCAAAGGCATATGCTACTACTTTCCCATGTTGCATAATAACACACCCCAAGCCCACTCGGGATGCATCACAGTAAACCACAAATCCTTTGTACCCTCCGGTAGGGGCAATAACGGAGCGGAAGTATGCCTATCTTTCAAATTTGGAAGCTTCTTTCACCTATTTACGACCACTCATATTTTACATTCTTTTGGGTCAAGACTGTCAAGGAAGAAGAAGTGGACGCAAAATCATCCACAAACCTCCTATAATAACATGCTAGGCCTATGAAACTCCTAATTTCGTTTGGATTCAATGATCTAGGGTAATTTTTCACCGTCTCTGTTTTCCTTTGATTAACCTCGACAACCTGACAAGAGATAACATGACCAAGAAACGCCACAGGCCTCAACCAAAACTCACATTTTCTATTTTTGGGAAATAGTTATGTTTCTCTAAGTACTTGCAAAACAACCTTCAAATTCACCATATGATTACCTTAACTCTTTTAATACACCACAATATCGTTAAAAGAAAATCATGAATGCATCATGATAGTTTTCGAACACCCTATTCATGAGATCCATAAACGCCAATTGGGTGTTAGTCAATCCAAAAGACATCACTAGGAACTTCTAATGACTATATCTAGTCCGAAAGGCCATCGTCGGACTATCTTCATCTCTGTCCCTAATTTTGTGATATCTTGATCTCAATTCATACTTGAAAAAGTAACTCGCCCTTGGAGTTGATCAAATAAATTATCAATCCAAGGGAGATGATACTTGTTGTTAATTGTTACATTGTTGATTTGATGCTAATCGATACAAATTCTAAGTGACAATTCTTTTTTTTTCACGAACATTACAGCAGCACCCCATGAAAAAACACGAGGCCAAATAAAGCCCTGTCTAGTAAATCTTTTAGTTGAGCATTCAATTCTTTCAATTCAACTGGATTCATCTGATAAGGAGGAACTGCAATGGGATTTGTATCCGGTAGCAAGTCGATACAAAATTAATTTCCCATTTGGGAGGAATACCGAGAAGATCATTGGGAAATACTTCTGTAAATTCGCTCATCACGGGGACTGATTCAATGGGAAGAATTTCGGAGTATAAAACTTTGACTCTTACAATATGTTATAAACACCCCTGAGATATCATCTTACAGTCTTGAACCAAGAAATGATACAGCCTCTGGGAATAGAATTTCTCCCCTTCCATTCTAAAACAAAATCATTTGAGTCCTACTCAAGGAACCTTTGGTTGGTCCGTTAATAGTCGTACCATAGAGTTTCAACCCGAAACCGAATTTAATACGTATAAGACATCTTAATACCTAATTCAATTAAATTATGACTCCTAAAACCTAGTCAAATAGTCTAAAGCACACTAGCACCTCTTGAACTAGATTTCGGCCGTCATAAACGCTGACACTTTGATTCTAAATCTTCGTAGACAACTTATACTCATTATATTTGACCTTGAAAAAATGTTCTAACCCTTAGACGCTCCTGTTAGGCTCTACATTACGTCTTAGATTTTTGGAATGTTACAACAATTAGGTAAACTATACCTATGAAAGCTAATTAGGTGTTTTCTCTTTGCATTATATGAAAATTTCCCTACTATCAATATTCATATTTTCCATGACATGACATAAAGAATTATCAAGTAAGATCACAATCTAAAAGTCAAAATTACTTAACTCTCTGTAATTTTTTTATAAAAAAAAATGACTGTTGATGTTATTCGTTTAGGTATATATATATCAAAGAAGTTTCTGCGCACACACTTTGGGCGTATATCCATATCATTGAGTTTGTAAGTTTAAGAATTCATATGAATATTTTATGTTCTATATTTGAGTTATTAAAATAATTAATGTTTATCCTATTTGTATGGTTTAACAAAGAAAATGATGTTCTCCCATGAAAACCCTCAAATACCTTTTGGAATTTTGGTTTTTGCGTTGATGCCTTATTTGAATTTTACCTTTGGCTCTAAAGTATTAAAGTAATTTAATTATATTCTTAATTTCTTTTTGGTACAAATTAAAAAATAGTAAGCATAAAAGTTGTGAATAAACTTCACCAAAAATGAACAACCTTAATTTACACAATAATGAACAACCTTATTTACTACAGTTAATTGTTATTTTTGCCATGAAGATGGTAACAGAAAAGTTTATAACTCATAGCAATTCACAAAAGATCATTTAATTTTGTTAATAATTGTATAATCTTTTTACTTACAAATTTAATAATAATAAATGTAAAAATATGTTAAGAAAGAAAAATCTTAATTCATAGTTTAAATGAATTTTAATATCTATGACCATGATTGAAATATTATCAATACACATTCTGATGCTCATTAAAATAATAACAACCTTATTTTGCATATTTAATCTACAAAAAAACATAAATAATAATGTGCAACCTTTATATACTAAAGTTAATGGTTAGTTTGTAATCTAGACGAGTAACCAAAAATAAAATAACTCATAACGATTCAAAAAATATAATTTATTTTTCTAATAATGAAAATATAATTTACTTAAAAATTTTACAGAAATAAATGTAGCATGTTTGAGAGAAAAATGTTAATTTATAGTTAAAAATATTGTAAGACACATCAACATTATTGCACAGTTCTCATATGCTTCCCCCTCTTGGTGCCATAGTCAGGTTAATTACATAGCATTCTTGCTTCTCCAAATTAGTAGCTTTTGAGATAGTAATAGATTCTTTTAAATTCCTCTAGTTATATAATATATCCATATTACAACTGTATTATTTCAATTAAATATGAGTATATGTTTATCATGGTTCTGATATATCACTTTGAAGTTCATAAATTGGAGGATATAAGCCTATTAATTGTGATGCTACCCTTCAAAATTTAACACATAACTGATAATAGACTTTCATTTTTTATGCACCCCTTAAGATTTCCAAATGGTAATTTATCCGCGCTTCGCGCCGGCCTTTGTTATCTCTATATCTTTTTGAACAATCTTTCCTATAATTGTTTTATAAGGAAAAAAAAGTAGATTATTGTAGGTTTTTAGAATATTTCTAAAGAAATTAAATTATTTGACATTGGAACATATTTAAAAAATTGTAAATATATAAATATTTATTATAAAATATATTGATATCTAATTGTTTTTATATTTTACATAATTTATCATATTATATGTTATATGATATAATTATCTTGTTAGACTGAGGTTTTTATGTAGCGACTAAACATCACTTTTGATATTATTTTTTTTGTATATGAAAAATATAGAATCTTATAATTTTATGGTTAGAATAACTCCTGTTGTAAATAGATTTATGTGAAAAAAATGTCGATGGTAAATATGATTTTAAATAAATAAGGACTGTTTAAAATTTACAGTGCAACAACATAAATAATTTTTTTGGAGACAATCTACTTGTGTAAGGTCAAATGTTAACCACTTCTCGTTAATATTATTTTTTTATTCTGACGACATTTAGAAGGAGAAAAATAAATTTGGAACAATAACAAAAATATATTGTTGACCTATAAGAAATTCATTCATCATTAAATTGTAGAAGGTCTTTCTGAATTCTTCATCAATGAAAATTTATAACTTTTCCAAGTATATTTACGTATGGATGTTGCATTATGAAAGTACAAATCGATAAACGTGTTTGTTTGTATACTCATTTTAATGAAATATTCTTGAACATTTAAAAAATAAAATAGATTCTACCCTAAATAATTCAACTACTCAGCAATGACGTGGGACATGAAGGATAATAAATCTATGTTAATAGACATATCATTATGATGTTACTTTTGTTTATAGTAGCTTTTGTTTCATGTTATTCAAATTAAGCTTGATGAAAATAATTACAACTTACAACAAAAATACTTAGAACAAGCAGAATGAAAAGCAAAAAAAGAAAACATTAAAAAGAATGAAAATCTTTATCATAGTCAGATTATAGACATACTAAACAAAAAAAATCAATACAATTGTAAGGAGACAACAAAACATAGAGGAGAAATATACATTAAAGGGAGTAAACCATGGAATATTCACTGATGATAACAAATCATTCTAACTAGAAAAGTTACAATGTTTTGAAATAAGATACCTCAAAAAATTTACTAACACTTCAATCAACTTTATATCATTAAAGTAATCGTAATATACATTGATAACATTTCGTAAAAACAGATAACAACATAAAAACCAAAAAAATATGGGCATGGAAAGTTATTGACACTCACAGGATTTTCTGAAGAACACGAAATCGCATCCTTCTATGTGAAGGAATAACGTTCTTGATGAAGAAATTATGAGATTTCAATGACTTTTTTTAATGTACCTTGAACAATTTCAGTTGAAAAAACATGCTTGAATATACAATTGACATTTCTTAGTTAATTTGTACTAACAAATACTTCTAACATTAACTTTGTATAAACATGAACAACAATGTTTAAGGCATATACTCCAAAATGACAATTTTAATTAAATAAGCCTAAACTAATGATTGTAAAAAATATACTAAGAAATGCATAATTAGAATGAACCAGAATGAAAAAAATTGACTCCACTGAATGCACAGTCTAGTCATCTATTTGTAGACAAAAAAGGGTACTATAGAAAATGAGTAATGTGTCTTATATGAAAAATAACAACTCTTTGGAAGATTTACAACATTTCGTAAAATTCGCAGTTCTTCATTAAAGTAGCAACTCTTCATAAAAGTCACAACATTTTATAAATATCACAACTTTTCATGACAAAAGATACAATTTTTCATAAAAGTTTCAACTTTTCATAAAAGTCACAACTTTTCGTAATAGTTATAATTTTTCAGCAAAGAAGAAGGCTAGTTTTAGAAATACAATATATTAAAAGAGAATCCTTGCTTGTGGTGGCACCACATAGGCGGGCTTAAGGTTCTCTTTTACATATATATATATATATATATATATATATGATTAAAAAATTTAATTATATTTTACTTTTTAGTAAGGGAAAATTATCATAATACTAGTTTCAAGACATGTGCAATGCACATGTGTTTTATAAAATATGTTGTAAATTTGTTAGGACGATTAAAATTATATGAAACGTCTACAAAAATCTCAAATAAGTGTTATGAAAATAATTTAAGAAAATTAAATCAAAGAAGACTAATAGACAAAGATAAAAAAATAAACATAGAAGGAAAAAAATAACATATGCATCCCTCATAAGACATTAATCATAACGTTACATAAATGAAAAAAGAAATACAATATCGGTACATGATTCAAAAATTTTGTCAACACGTTCTTCATGTCCAATAAAAACTCAAAAGTCTTCTCCATCCAGTCAATATAAAGCATGACTCAAATAGAAAATTAATTTTATTTTCATAAAGTGATATATAATCAGGATAAGTTAGATAAGTCATATACTTTAGATGGTGATTACTTAACTATAAAATTAAAAGGATAATTTGGGATGCGAGTTTCATGAAAAAAAATATGAATTTATATTGAAAAAAAAAGAGAAATACAAAAAGAATTGTTAAAGTTTTAAATTAAATACTATTTGAAGGTTTCAAAGGGACAAAATCGATAAAAGAGAATAACTTAAAGAATATTAAATATATGCAATTGTAACTCCCCAAATATTTTTTGAGTTAACACTTTAACAATTCTTCTAGTGCATAAGTCTTTTCCAAATAATTTAAAATTTCTTTAGTGTTAAGGTCAGGTCAGTAGATCTAGCATCTTGAGTTCTAAAAGAACTAAATTGAAAATAAAAAAATCTAAATTTTGGAGAGTTAGGCTAATATGATTTATGGGTCAACTCCACACAAACATAACTCCTACCACACACTTATATAGGTGTTCTACGAGGTACGTCAGAAAGATCCTTGAATTATCTATCCAACTCCACCAAGTTTTCTAAGTTTAAAGTTTGGATGAGTGAGATATAACCTTTTCAAGTTATGTTGTAAAATAGTGAAGGGTGTTTTGATGTTTTCCTTAACCTTACAGATTCAATTCATTTAATAGTAATATTTTAGAGGTCCGTTCGTAATAGGTTATGTTTTATAATCCTACTATACACTTAGGTTTTAGTTGAGAGTTCAAGAACAAAAAATAAGAGAAAAGAGGAGATGATCAAGCATTCGTCGATATTCTTGCATCTTGTTGCGGAATTTTACCACGAAATTAATATCCAAGAGGATTGTAAGCTTCCATAATACTGGGTTTGTTCACCCACACGCCAAACATGTAATTTTCAGAGTACTTTCAGTCTCAAAAATTGATGTATTTATGTTCTTGATAGGTGTTCTTGAAGTTCATTCTAAATTTGTTTGGTTGGGGTTTTGATGATATCTTGAAATGAAGTGATTTTTTCGGGTGGATTAGTGTGTACTTCTTTGGGTAATTTAATATAAAAAAACATGAGAAATTTGTCAAACTTAGCCTGCGTAGAGGCTCGCGCAACACATCCTAAATGCGCCCATGGGGCTGGGGCGATGCCCCTGGAGTGAGACCATATGTTTTCTCTGAAGTTAGGTGCTGGCGCCTTGCGCTAGGGTTGCCTTCCCCCAATTTTCTTTCCTTCAGTAGTCCTTTTTGAGCTTATTTAAAGTGTATATTCACTCCCTTTGATTCTAATTTGTGTTCCCCAATATACATGCAATTACATGGTTGCTCAAGTAATATAATTTTTTAGAAACGAGTTATTGTTCCCAAGGGACCTATAATAAACTTATATTCACAGTTCATTCCACAATTAAAGAGACAAGCAACTAATTCAGGATATGATGATTTATGGTTAACTACGACTAGTATGCACTAAATTAAAGTAAACAATAATGAATAACTTTGATATAATATTTCAAGAAAGATAAAAAAACAATTCCAGGGTTGCAACATATAATGAATGTCATGCATCATATTATTGGCTTCAAACTAACTTTAACTGTCAAATTAATTGTTTATAGGGTTGATAGTATGATTTTTGTTACACACCTCTCATCGCGTACCCCAACTATCTATCTAATTACATCATTGAGAGAGGATTAATAGACTTATTACAAGCATTTATATTTCATCCTATTTGATAACCAAGCAAGGTGTTCATCTTCCGGGCGTCACTCCTGAACAGTAATCTCCTAAATTTAATGGGTGAACCGATCTCTCCATATTCTCCGGTCTATATAATCGCTCATATGGTCAATTCAAGATTAGACACTAGGTTTATCTTATAATACACAAGCATAAAATAGTAAAACCAGAATATAATATTAATTTGAATTTATAATAGATGATTAATTCATGAAACCTCAAATATTCAACAATTGATTCATAGCTACAGCCCTAGAACCAGGGTGTTTAACTACTCATGCTATTAGTAATCAACAAAAAGATAATTGTTCATAACAAACCCGAAAAATAGAAGAGTTAAGAGGATTATAATCTTGATTCTTGCTCTTCACACTAGACAAAAGTTGAACCCTAACAATGGAATGTCACGACCCAAATCGGGTCGCGACTGGCATCCACACTTTCCCTCCTATGTGAGCGAACCAATCAATACAATACCCAACATTTCGAATATAATAACACAATATAACGCGGAAGACTTAAACTCATTAATGAAAATCAATTAAATAACTTCTAAAAACTCGACAACTATTATTATCCCCAAAATCTGGAAGTCATCATCACAAGAACATCTACTTCAAATTACTAAATCTAAGAGTATTGAAGAAGCTAAGATACATAAACAGCTAGTCCATGCCGGAACTTTAAGGCATCAAGACATGAAGAGGAGGATCCAGTCCAAGCTAGAAGCATTAGCTCACCCTGATATCCGGAGTAATGAAGACTGGCTGAAACGAGACCCCCTCGACGGTCCGTCGTGCCCATGACCGTCCGTCGTGGGATCCGTCGTCTCAGCCAGTTTTCCAGAAATAACATCTGTTGCTCAAAACGACTAAACAGGTCGTTACAATAGATACCAATTTACCCATCGTTCGTCCTCGAACGATCATAAGAAGAAAAACAAGGGCAAAAAGCAGTACATGAATCTGTAAACAGGTGTGGGTATCATTCTTGCATATCAGCCTCTTTCTCCCAAGTGGCTTCTTCAACGGGTCGATTCTTCCATTGAACTTTGATGGATGCAATCTCCCTTGACCTCAGCTTCCGAACTTCTCTATCTAAAATGGCAACAGGCTCCTCCTCATAAGACAAATTTTCATCAAGCATAACTAAATCCCAACGAATGATGTAGTTCCCATCCCCATGATATCTTTTCAACATAGACACATGAAATATCGGATGCACTCCGGATAGCCCTGGAGGCAAGGCTAACTCATAAGCCACCTCCCCTACTCGCTTAAGTACTTCTAAGGGACCAATATACCTTGGGCTTAATTTAGCCCTTTTACCAAAACGCATCACCCCTTTCATGGGTGAAACCTTCAGCAAGACTTGTTCACCCTCCATGAACTCCAAGTCTCTAACCTTTCGATCTGCATATTCCTTTTGCCTACTTTGCACCGCTAACAGCTTTTCTTGAATAGATTTCACTTTATCTAACAATTCTCTCAGAAGGTCAGTACCCCAAGGTCTAACCTCAAATGCATCAAACCACCCAATGGGAGACCTACATCTTCTCCGATATAGTGCCTCAAATGGGGCCATATCAATGCTTGAGTGATAGCTATTGTTGTTGGAGAACTCTTCTAAGGGTAAGAAGTTATCCCACTGACCACCAAATTCTATCACACATGCACGAAACATATCCTCAAACACTTGAATCGTTCGCTCAGACTGACCATCGGTCTGAGGATGGAACGCAGTACTAAGGTCCAACCTAGTACCCAATTCCGCATGCAATGTTTTCCAAAACATAGAAGTAAACTCCGTACCTCTATCTGATATGATGGAGAATGGAACCCCATGCAACCGAACAATTTCTAAGATATAGATTTTGGCTAACATCTTTCCATTGTAAGTCACCTTGACCAGAATGAAATGAGAAGACTTAGTTAACCTATCAAAAATCACCCAAATAGAGTCATACTTACCCACTGTCTTTGGAAGACCAACAACAAAATCCATTGCAATCCTTTCCCACTTCCATTCAGGAATGGGCATTCTCTGAAGTGTCCCTCCGGGCCTTTGGTGTTCATACATTATTTGTTGACAGTTTGGACATTTGGCAATAAAATCAAAAATATCACGCTTCATTCTACTCCACCAAAAGTGTTGCTTTAGGTCACGATACATCTTGGTTGCACCAGGATGTATAGAATACCTTGAACTATGAGCCTCTGTCAGAATAGTGTTGATCAAATCATCGACGCGGGGTACACATACCCTTCCCTTGATTCTCAAAACACCTTCCTCATCGATTTGTGCTTCCTTAGCCTCTCCTCGAAATACTTTATCTTGGATTCTGCTTAGTTTCTCATCCTCAAACTGTTTTCCCTTAATCTTGTCAAGAAAAGAAGATCTTGCCTCCACACAAGCCAACAATCCTTCCTTCTTATTTACTTCTAACCTCATCAAGTCGTTAGCCAGAGTCTGAACCTCTCTAGCCAATGGACGTCTAGAAACTTGCAAGTGAGCTAGACTTCCAATGCTCCCTGCCTTTCTACTTAAGGCGTCTTCCACAACATTAGCCTTTCCCGGATGATACAAGATAGTGATGTCGTAGTCCTTCAGTAGTTCCATCCATATCCTCTGTCTCAAGTTCAAATCTTTCTGAGTAAAGACGTACTGTAGGCTACGATGATCCGTGTAGACTTCACACTTAACCCCATATAAATAATGCCTCCATTGCTTTAATGCAAACACTACCGCAGTCAGTTCCAAATCATGGGTCGGGTAATTGCGTTCATGCACCTTTAATTGCCTTGAAGCATAAGCAATTACATTCTTCTCTTGCATTAGCACTGCACCCAAACCAGAATAGGATGCATCACAATAGACAATGAAATTCCTACCTTCCACGGGCAAGGTGAGAATTGGTGCAGTAGTTAACAAAGTCTTGAGCTTCTGAAAGCTTTTTTCACACTCGTCCGACCATACAAATGGAACATTTTGCTTAGTCAAGTTCGCCAATTGGGAAGCAATGGAAGAGAATCCCTTGACAAATCGACGGTAATAGCAAGCTAAACCAACAAAGCTCCTTATTTCTGACATATTAGTAGGTCTTACCAATTCTTTACTTTCTCAATCTTAGATGGATCCACCATCACGCCCTCCTTAGACACCACGTGCCCCAAGAAGGACACTGAATCTAGCCAAAACTCACACTTGGAGAATTTGGCATAGAGCTTCTTCTCCCTTAACATTTCTAGTACCATTCTCAAATGCTCCTCATGTTCGTTCTTCCTCTTTGAGTATATTAGTATATCATCAATAAATACGATCACAAAGAGATCCAAATATGGCTTAAAAATCCCATTCATCAAGCTCATGAAAACACCAGGGGCATTCGTAAGACCAAAAGACATCACTACAAATTCGTCATGCCCATACCTGGTCCAAAAAGCAGTCTTTGGCACATCCGTTGCTCGTATTTTCAATTGATGATAACCGGATCTCAAGTCAATCTTAGAGAAGACACAAGCACCTTGTAACTGATCGAACAAGTCATCAATGCGAGGAATGGGATACTTGTTCTTAATAGTTACCTTGTTCAACTGCCTGTAGTCTATGCACATATGAAAACTCCCATCCTTTTTCTTCACAAATAATACCGGAGCACCCCAAGGAGATGCACTTGGTCTAATAATGCCTTTTCTTAGCAACTCTTGAAGTTGTGCCTTTAACTCTCTTAACTCCGCGTGAGCCATTCTATAAGGGGGTATAGAAATGTGGCAAGTACCCGGTTCAAGATCGATGCCGAAGTCAATATCTCGATCCTGTGGCATACCAGGAAGGTCTGCAGGAAACACATCTAAAAATTCGCGGACTATCGAAACCGACTCGATTGAAGGTACTTGAGTAGTGTCATCCTTGAGATGTGCCAAGAAAGCTAGACAGCCCTTACTAACCATTTTCTTAGCACGAAGAAAGGAGACGATACGAACCGGATTGGAAGTGTAGTCGCCCTCCTACACTAACGGATCTGTCCCAGGCTTGGCTAACGTCACTGTTTTAGCATTACAATCCAAGATTGCAAAGTTTGGAGAAAGCCAAGTCATACCCAGAATTACATCGAAGTCAACCATTTCTAAGATAACCAAGTCTACATGAGTATTGCTCCCCACAAAAGTCATCAGACCAGACCTATATACTTTTTCAACTATCACAGACTCACCCACTGGAGTAGAAACACGAATAGGCATGTCAATCAATTCACAATGTAAATTAAGACCATTACCAAATGAGGAAGATACATAAGAAAATGTGGATGCAGGATGAAACAATACAGAAGCCATGCAATCACAAACCAAAAGATCACCTGTGATAATAGCATCAGATGTCTCCGCTTCAGACCTCCCAGGGAAGGCGTAACAATGGGCCCTGTCACCTGTTTGTCCGTTTCCCCTACCATGTTTTGCTCCGGTGGCTACAGTTTGTCAATCACCCCGGCCGTTTTGATGACCACCACTACCTCGACCACCACGTCCTCCAGAATGACGGACTCTTCCATGACCATCTCTACATCGGACTATGGGCGGTCTGTAATTATGTTTTGGACAATAACTCTTGATGTGTCCAGTCTCTCCACATCCATAACATTCTTTGGATTCAAGCATTGGTCTCTGTGAGAATGACGAAGTCTGGGAATAACCTCCATCCTCAGATAAATGTTGACCGTTCTGAGGTGGACCCCAAACTACAGTCTGTAGTGAGAACTGAATTGGTCGGACTGAGTAATCTCCTGAATCCTATCCTCTGGAGTAAGAACCATTAAACTCACCTCCCTTTTGAAACCTTTTTGATGTCGATGCCATGGTGAAGTCATCTGGCTTCACTCCTTCCACCTCTATCACGAAGTCCAACACTTCTTGAATGGATTTCGCTGTAGCCGCTATCTGTAAGGCTGAAATTCGCAACTCTGATCTCAACCCCTTCACAAAACGGCGAATCCGCTCTTGTGGACTTAAACAAAGCTGAGTGGCATATCTGGAAGTGCACGAAACTTAGCCTCATATGCAGTAACCGACATCCTACCACATTTTGGCATTCCCTTGAAACTGATAAGTCACAAACTCAACACCAAACCGTTCTACTATAACCATCTTGTGTAGTAGCTCATGACAGTAAACCAGAAAATCGTATGCATCCTCAGATTCAACACCCTTGAAGACTGGAGGTTTCAATTTCAAGAACTTACTAAAAAGTTCATGTTGATCATTTGTCATTATAGGCCCTATAGTCAGACGAGGAAATGTGCCTATGTCCAATGAGAAATCCATGCGGGGAGCCACAGTAGCCGCATGTTGTACCTCCGGAGCCTGAGGTGCTGGTGCAGAAAACACTGGAGGTGTCTGGCCTTGATCAGATAACCTGCTAAGATAAGCAAGAACCTGATTGATCATCTCTGGGGTAGGTTGGGGTGGTAATTCCTCATTCTGTACTTGCTCATTTTCCCCATCCTCCCCCTCTCTTACTACTTCCTCAGTCGGTGGAGGAGTAACCGCCCTAGTACCAGATGGGCCAGGCATTTGTCCTCTTCCTCTAGAGGACGTCCTCCCGCGACCTCTATCGCAGCCTTTTGCCGCTGCTCCTCTTTGAGCTACAGTCTCAGTGGGTGGCTCGGATGCATCTTGTCTTGCCGATGTTGATTTTGGTGCGGTTGTTGCTCTAGTTCTAACCATCTGCGAAATAGAGTGAAGATGGTCAGATACCAATTTGTATCATCTAGATACCAATTGGATCCAAGTAATAGCACGAAAGAAAGAAAGAAAGAATGGAATTTTCCTAAAGTCTTATAGCCTCTCAAAGAAAAGTAAAGGTGTCCCCCTACCATTCCTTAAGACTCTACTAGACTCGTTCATGTGTGATGAGACCAACGAACCTAATGCTCTGATACCAAGTTTGTCACGACCCAAATCGGGTCGCGACTGGCACCCACACTTACCCTCCTATCTGAGCGAACCAATCAATACAAAACCCAACATTTCGAATATAACAATATAACGCGGAAGACTTAAACTCATTAATGAAAATCAATGAAATAACTTCTAAAAACTCGACAACTATTATTATCCCCAAAATCTGGAAGTCATCATCACAAGAACATCTACTTCAAATTACTAAATCTAAGAGTATCTAAGAAGCTAAAATACATAAACAGCTAGTCCATGCCGGAACTTCAAGGCATCAAGACATGAAGAGGAGGATCCAGTCCAAGCTAGAAGCATTAGCTCACCCTGATATCCGGAGTAATGAAGACTGGCTAGAGTTGCGGTTGAGTTGAAGACAACAGTACGTTTGCTGCACTCCACAATTTACAAAGAAAACAAATACAAGTATGGGTCAGTACAAACACAAGTACTGAGTAGGTATCATCGGCCAACTCAAATAGAAAACAATATATATCAGATAACATCATAAAATCAAGTAATATCCTTAGCATGCAGCATTTACAATTACCATAACCCTTGGTTACAACACCAAGTACATCAATTAGGACTCACGCCTCCTCATCATACTCATTTGGGAATTAGGTTCATTAGATTGAGTATATTAACATCTTTCAGGATTCATTGTCTTTATTCCTCTCGTGTCGGTACGTGACACTCCGCTCCTCATATACTATCCTGGTGTCGGAACGTGACACTCCGATCCTCATTCTATCCTAATACTGGAACGGGGCACCCGATCCATATACTATCCTTGTATCGGAACGTGACACTCCGATCCATATACTATCCTGGTGTCGAAACGTGACACTTCGATCCTCATATACTATCCTGGTACCAGAACATGGCACCCGATCCATATACTATCCTGGTACCGGAAGGTGGCACCCGATCCATATACTATCCTGGTGTCGGAACGTGACACCCGATCCCCTAATCTCACTACTTTCGTTCATCAAGCCTTCTTTTACCCTAAGGCATCATCATTAACAAAGTAGATTAGGGTTTCTCAAGATTTAGGATTCAATAGCTTCATCATGCTTATTTTATCACAATTACATAATCACATTCATGCAAGCATACAATTAAGAATATAGAAGGGTTTACAATACTACCCGTACATATCATTCGCTATTAAGAGTCTACTACGAATAGTATAAAAACCATAACCTACCTCCACCGAAGATTAGTGATCAAGCAAGCAAATTCCCCAAAGCTTTGTGTTTTCCTCTTCTCGTTCGATCCTCTCTCTCTCTTTGTTCTTTCTATTTTCTTTATTCAAACCCTATTCCTTTTACCCTAATTAGCATATAATTAAGAATAAAAGATGGCAATAATGACCCACTAATTTACTCAAGGTTACCTCTTTTAACCCCCAAGTAAGAAATCCGACTCAGCCTGAGATTACGCAGCCTGTGACGGCCCGTCGTGCCTGTGACGGTCCGTCCTGCTGCTCCGTCACAGAGTTCAGAGACTCAATTCCTTTAAAGAGTCTGTGATGGTCCGTCCTGCCATTCCATTACGAAGTTCAGAGAGTTGATTTCAGTACCCATTTTTTGAAATTTCTAAGTGTTTTGAAACGAGACCCCCTCGACGGTCCGTCGTGGGATCCGTCGTCTCAGCCAGTTTTCCAGAAATAACATCTGTTGCTCAAAACGACTAAACAGGTCGTTACGTGGAAGCCCCGGGATATATTTATAGTAGTAGATAAAGTTAAAAACAAATCCTACTCAAATTATACCTCCTTGTTCATAATTTGATTGGGGTGGCACATTTTTATCGTGCCTAGCACATCTGCTGCTGCATGGTGCTGTGCGCTACCATCGCGCTTCAGAACAACCTCTGCGCGTCTATTCTTTTTGCGGCGCACCTTCCACTGATCCTCAACAGTGTCTCTACGTGTAAGGCCTCGGCATGGTGCGCCTAGAAGGGCGCCTAAACAATGGATCTGCGTATATGGCGTTGGCGCGGTGCGCCTGCTAGTGCGCCTCCATAGGTGTTTCCATACTTAGACATTTGCATGTCTGCCTTTGCTCCTTCTTTCTGCATTCAAAATCCACTTTCTCTGAGAGTTCCTGAAATCACTTATCATGTGTGTAAGTTCATAAATATAGAAAACAACCACAAAATCATGCAAATAAACTAAATATCATCCTTTAACACCACCAAAACATGGACCTAATTGACTACCTAGGTATATAAATATGCCTAAGATAACAGCCCCACACTAAGACTTTTGTTTGTCCTCAAACATTCGTTAGACCATCAACTCTTTTCATAACCTTGGATTTATCAATTCACCTTAAAATCCACTAAACCTTTTCAATCATGATCATGCAGTTTACATTTGATGCAATAACATTCCACATATATGCCAAATACAACACATTCTCCAAGAATGACTCTTCGATTATTAATTTTTCTCCCAGTATAATGCAAACACATACCAACACAACAACTTGATACTGCTACACATGCCATAGATTCCCTCACATGTTTATGTTTTTTTCCAACCTTTTAGTCAAGCAATGTCAAAAATCACAAGGCCTATTTTTCTCAACTTAATCAATTCATGGTCACAATTAAAATTCTTTCTTTCCTCAACATGTCATATGCCTTCCCATAGTGTAATTCAACTTTCACATCGTACTTCTTAAGTAATCAAGAGGACTTTCATTTGGTTATAATGTTGGCTTCAGGTAATGGGGGGAATTTTTGGAATTCATTATAGTGACTACTCCTCCCTAATGCACATGTTAGCATTTAACGAACACCATCCTTCATACTATTCTTTTCGTCTAGTCCACACTTCATTACTAAATACCCCTTTATTGCTCATGCTCTTATTTCTTTTCCATTTTTAAAAAATACTTTTGCACTATCCACCCAAACTTTAGACTTTTCATCTGAGTAAGGTGCACATTATCTTTGATAGGATCATAGTAAATTTTTTGAGTATAGTCCTAAACTAGCCACCCTTGTTTTCTGTCGAGTTACACATTGCCACTAAGGAACAAGGCCAAATTAGCGTTTTCTTTTCCACGCAATGTAGCAATTCATCCTTAGCTTATTCGACCTTATTTTTCAAGCCTTCTTTTTAACATAGTGAGTTAAAGACTTTAAAACGATCAAAAGACATGGTATGAAACAATAGGTTTCTGCTTATCATGTGTCTTATAAAATGAACAAGGCTAAAGGCTCAATGCGGTTTCACAAGATGGGTAATTTCATGGTAGGCATACAGTTAGAGTAAAGAATTGGCTATCTTAATGAACTCCTCAATCACACTCCTTAAGTCATACAAGCTACTCATTTAACACACACAAGGAAAGTTCTAGATATCAACTTAAGAAAGAACAATTCAATTCTCACCACACATGGCATTATGACACATATAACATGCTCATATATTTGCATTATAGTTGATTTAATACAAAATTAAGCCCCTATTTCAACATTTGAGTCAAACATAAAACAGATGCTAATTAAAAGGTCGACAAGTCATTGCATCTTTTTAAGAATAACTATCCATGAAGTTTGGCTAACTTATTGGGACATAGCTTCAAAAGACCAAGGTTGGTCTTGTCTATCCTACTCTTCTATATTATTGGTTTTCCCTTAAGACAATTATCATCCATCTATCATTGAGAATTGTCACTCCTAAAATGACTTTAGGACTCAATAAATTAGCAAAATAATCATATACTGTTTAAACGGACAATCATCAGTAAAAGTACTGAAAAAAAACTCTGAGGAACCCAAAAGCTAAACATAACAAAAACAACTAAAGACTAAAACTAGACTCGAGAAAGCGGTAAACAACTATATACACAAAGAATACCCCTACCCCAATCTTATAATGATAAGCATTGTCCTAAATGCATAAGCAAAACAAAGTTAAAGGGTAGCAATATTCCCTGGGGCCTCTAATACTCGTCGTCGCCACGGTCGAACATCATTAAGGCATTCGCCACATCCAAAGCATCGTTTTCCTCCTCCTCATCTATTTCTTCATCAGATGTGAGATCATCATTGTTTACAGTCTCCGAAATGACGGACTAGTCTTGTACTGATAGGCAGCACTATCCCTAAATTGATAACATTCTGCGAAAGCGTCCATTGCATCATCACTGACTGAGCAGCCTCCAATTCGCTACTGCAACTCTGCCATACCAAACATGTGTGCCATAATGTTGTCATCGCAAACTTGCTTGTCTTTAGCCGAAAAGACTGTAATATGCGAAGTGTATAGTGCCTTTGTGCGAGTGACATCAATCAACTTAGCTGTCAACTCTGGGTGCCAAGCAACAGTCATTTCCATCTCCTCTTCCTCAATCTCATGACTCCTCAATCATGATCATGCAGTTTACATTTGATGCAATAACATTCCACATATATGCCAAATACAACACATTCTCCAAGAATGACTCTTCGATTATTAATTTTTCTCCCAGTATAATGCAAACACATACCAACACAACAACTTGATACTGCTACACATGCCATAGATTCCCTCACATGTTTATGTTTTTTTCCAACCTTTTAGTCAAGCAATGTCAAAAATCACAAGGCCTATTTTTCTCAACTTAATCAATTCATGGTCACAATTAAAATTCTTTCTTTCCTCAACATGTCATATGCCTTCCCATAGTGTAATTCAACTTTCACATCGTACTTCTTAAGTAATCAAGAGGACTTTCATTTGGTTATAATGTTGGCTTCAGGTAATGGGGGGAATTTTTGGAATTCATTATAGTGACTACTCCTCCCTAATGCACATGTTAGCATTTAACGAACACCATCCTTCATACTATTCTTTTCGTCTAGTCCACACTTCATTACTAAATACCCCTTTATTGCTCATGCTCTTATTTCTTTTCCATTTTTAAAAAATACTTTTGCACTATCCACCCAAACTTTAGACTTTTCATCTGAGTAAGGTGCACATTATCTTTGATAGGATCATAGTCAATTTTTTGAGTATAGTCCTAAACTAGCCACCCTTGTTTTCTGTCGAGTTACACATTGCCACTAAGGAACAAGGCCAAATTAGCGTTTTCTTTTCCACGCAATGTAGCAATTCATCCTTAGCTTATTCGACCTTATTTTTCAAGCCTTCTTTTTAACATAGTGAGTTAAAGACTTTAAAACGATCAAAAGACATGGTATGAAACAATAGGTTTCTGCTTATCATGTGTCTTATAAAATGAACAAGGCTAAAGGCTCAATGCGGTTTCACAAGATGGGTAATTTCATGGTAGGCATACAGTTAGAGTAAAGAATTGGCTATCTTAATGAACTCCTCAATCACACTCCTTAAGTCATACAAGCTACTCATTTAACACACACAAGGAAAGTTCTAGATATCAACTTAAGAAAGAACAATTCAATTCTCACCACACATGGCATTATGACACATATAACATGCTCATATATTTGCATTATAGTTGATTTAATACAAAATTAAGCCCCTATTTCAACATTTGAGTCAAACATAAAACAGATGCTAATTAAAAGGTCGACAAGTCATTGCATCTTTTTAAGAATAACTATCCATGAAGTTTGGCTAACTTATTGGGACATAGCTTCAAAAGACCAAGGTTGGTCTTGTCTATCCTATTCTTCTATATTATTGGTTTTCCCTTAAGACAATTATCATCCATCTATCATTGAGAATTGTCACTCCTAAAATGACTTTAGGACTCAATAAATTAGCAAAATAATCATATACTGTTTAAACGGACAATCATCAGTAAAAGTACTGAAAAAAAACTCTGAGGAACCCAAAAGCTAAACATAACAAAAACAACTAAAGACTAAAACTAGACTCGAGAAAGCGGTAAACAACTATATACACAAAGAATACCCCTACCCCAATCTTATAATGATAAGCATTGTCCTAAATGCATAAGCAAAACAAAGTTAAAGGGTAGCAATATTCCCTGGGGCCTCTAATACTCGTCGTCGCCACGGTCGAACATCATTAAGGCATTCGCCACATCCAAAGCATCGTTTTCCTCCTCCTCATCTATTTCTTCATCAGATGTGAGATCATCATTGTCCACAGTCTCCGAAATGACGGACTAGTCTTGTACTGATAGGCAGCACTATCCCTAAATTGATAACATTCTGCGAAAGCGTCCATTGTATCATCACTGACTGAGCAGCCTCCAATTCGCTACTGCAACTCTGCCATACCAAACATGTGTGCCATAATGTTGTCATCGCAAACTGGCTTGTCTTTAGCCGAAAAGACTGTAATATGCGAAGTGTATAGTGCCTTTGTGCGAGTGACATCAATCAACTTAGCTGTCAACTCTGGGTGCCAAGCAACAGTCATTTCCATCTCCTCTTCCTCAATCTCATGACTCCTCAAAAAATAGATAATTAACCCCCCATAACAGAATCCCCACCTCAAATTATTCCAAAAAATCATCATGTTTTTTTCTTAAAATAGTCCACACATTAACAAGCATTCCTTTTATTAATATGTAAAATAACACCACCCTTTCCCGAGTCACATAAGTCAAGTGTTTAGAGGGAAGGAACACAATAAATACTATCTTCAACCACACTCTAGCAACTTAATTAAAATTTGTATGTTGTAGGGTATTATGCCTCCCTGTGTCGTTACTCCTCTCCTATCGAGCAGTAGAGACTAGAATAAACTGTGGTTTTAACGACCAATTCTTAATGAAGGGATATGATTCGGTCGTAAAAAGTGCTTTTTTAGCTACACTATTATTTTCAGTTGTTGAAAATCTATTTTTTTTAATATTAGCATTTTTATAAATATATGCAGACATTACATTAATTACTATCCAATTATTTATATACTAAAAACATTACTAAAATTTTAATTTAATTTTTCTTATTTTTCCCCCAAAAACACACTCTTCCCACTTCTCCAAAATAGAGAACAGAGACTCAATAATGTCTCTTCATTCCATATTTTTCTCTTAGAATTAAACAGAAAAGCTCATTAGGCACACATCTCTTAGATATTAATTGTCAATAGAGCGATGGTTGGAGAAAATTCAGGAATCATTACAGGAACACGCAAGCACCTGCTCTCCCATGTTCTCTTTGAATGAAATCAACTAATCAGAGTCCAATTATGTATTTCTCACCAAGGTTTGTTAGAGAAATTAGCATATACAGAGCACACGTTTCTCTTGTAGAAGCTATAAAAAGATGATCTTAATCCCTTTTGTTTGATTGGAAAACGACGAAATCATATTTTTCTTTTTACGACTTGGTTTGACTTTGCTTCAATTGACACTATTCGGACATTATCTTATATATATATATATATATATATTTCCATCATCTATATCAAAAGTTATAAGTGAAAAATCTCTCTAATGTTAAATATCTGCTAATTATGTTAACTACCCAATAAGACATAATAATTATATATTTATGTAAATAAACAAGAATAAATGATAAATTTACAATTGCAGCAATGACTAAACAAATAACTAATTAAAATCGCATAATTAGTTTTCTGAAACTTACCAAGAATCTTCAGAAAGAGGTCGTCTTCAACTTTTCAACAATTAATTGTTAGTTCTTACTTATGTTGGTGTATTTATAATAGCTTTTGTTGAATAAAAATTATGTCACCTAATTAGGAATGGAAGAAAAATTTTCAAGATAGACTTTATAATGGTTACATCATTGGAGTGGAGAATTTTTTTGATTACGCATTTACAAAATTGGAAGAAACACAAGAAATACGTTGTCCATGCATCAAGATTTGTAATGCATCTTCCAAATCTCATGACATGGTTTGGTCACATCTGTTAGTTTATGGAATAATTTAGTGTTACACTTTTTTTGTATAATCACGAAGAGAGGTTAGGCGATCCAGAGTAAGATTCTGAATTTGTAGAGAACAATTACACTGAAAATGATGATGATGAGATAAAATGCATGAACTCTTAAGGTATTTACACCCCGATTTCAGTGAAGAGAATATGAACACTAACACTGATGATTTTGTTTAGGCATAACCAAATCATAAAGCAAAAAATTTCTACGGCCTATTAAATGGTTATGAACAACCATTATATGAAGGTTCGAAAATAAGAAAACTTTCTACATTAATTAAGTTACTTCATATTAAACTATTGGCAAATGGAGTAATGCTTCATTCACAATGTTACTGAAGATGTTAAATGAAGATTTATTGCCTAATAGATCAAACTTGTCATATTCATACTACAAGGCAAAGAAGGTAATTCGTAATCTTTGACTTTCTTATGATAATATAGATCCGTGTAATAACAATTGCAGTTTATACTCGAATGATGATAAGATTCTCAAATTTTGCGAAGTGTGTGGCGCATCTAGATGGACGGAAAATTAACACAATGGGAAACACAATGTAAACATGGTAAAATAATACCATGAAAGACTTTACGTTATTTTTCTCTTAAGACAAGACCTAATATATTGTTTATGTTCTCAAAAACGTCTTCTTTGATGAGATGACATCATGATGAAAGAGTTGATGATGGACTAATGAGTCACCCAGCTTGTTCAGTTGCATGGAAGAGACTTGATGAACTTCATCCATCTTTTTGTCCTAAGTCTCGTAATGATTGACTTGGACTTGCTAGTGATAGTTTTCAACCAATTAAAAATTTGAAAACTCCATATAGCATTTCGCATGTCGTACTTATTCCTTATAATTTGTCATTTTTTTCATGCCCGAACAAAAAAAATTATTTTATCTTTTATTTTATCGATGCTTATTCCTCGTCCTGAATGTATCAAGGATGCAATTGATGTTTACCTCCAACCTTTGATAATGAATGAAAAGAATTATGGGAAACTGGAGTTTTTGAGACCTTTGATGCGTCAGCTAAACAAAATTTACATTACATGCAGCATTGTTATGGACCATTAATGATTTTCAAACATATAGAAATTCGTCAGGATGGAGTACCAAAGGAAAATTATCTTGCACGTGTTGCGATAGAGAAACTCTTTCAATTAGGTTGGTAAATGGTCAAAAGGAGTGTCAAATAGAGGAAAGATAAAGATTCATTCAATGACACAAATGTCAAAAGTTTACCGCCAAAAATGTTATATAGTAATTATATTATTGATGAAGTAGGTGATTTAGAATGTCTAGAACAATGAAAGGATCCAATGAGGAAGATTTAAATATCACACACGAATAGGGCTGATAATTGGAACAAGAAGAGTATTTTCTTTGATCTTCCATATTGTAATACTCTATTGTTGCGATATAATTTAGATATGATTCACATTGAGAAGAATATTTACGAAAATATTTTGGGGACAATTTTAAATGTCTAAGAAAAAACCAAATACAACTTGAATTCCTTATTGGATTTGAAAGAAATGAAGATAAAGAAGGAATTATGCATCCGATAGAGAGAGGGGATAAAAATGGGTTACCTACTGCAAGTTACACATTATCTCCTATAGAGAAGAAAAAATTCTTCACTTTCTTAAAGAATTTAAAGGTCCAAGATGGGTTTTCGTCAAATATTTCTCAATGTGTCAACCTTAAAGTTCGGAAACATTTAGGATTCAAATGCCCTGATTGCGATATAATTTTACAACATTTACTTCCACTTGCTTTACGTGGTATGCTCTGCAAATCTTTTGTTGAACCACTCATTGAGTTGTTAATATTTTTTAAGATACTTGGAACAAAATGTTTTAGAGTAGCTGAGCTAGAGCAAATAGAAGCCCAAATTCCAATAACTTTGTGCAAGTTTGAAAAGGTCTTCATCGTTGCATTTTTTGTTATCACGGTCCACTTGCAAATTCATTTAGCTTATGAAGCTAAGATAACTGGACTTATCAAATATCGATTGATGTATCTGTTAGAGCCATATTTATACATTCTCAAAAAATTTATTCGTAACATGGCTCGCCTAGAAGGTTGTTTTTCATAGAGATATATATCATTTGAATGTATGACCTTATGTTCAACATATTTGCATAATATGGGGAAAAAATTCATTTGCCATGAAAGGAATTCTGATGGAGGTTAAAAAAAATTTTCTCAACTTGAAAAAAATTTGAGGGGTGACAAACCAGTCAATCATGATTCAAGCGAATTTGAGCTTTCACCTTTTTATATTTTGAAGAACTGTGATGAAATTCAACCATTTTTCGAGTAAGTAATGACTACGTCAAATAAGTTACTCTTATACTATCCATATCCTCCCATAAAATGACATGTTATACTTAAAATTATTTGCAAAAAAATTTCACAAATTTCAATTGATACATCCAAAAATTATTCAGAAATTGAATGTAATAGACAATTCTTTCGTTAGTTCAAATTAAAGTTGAGAAGTTAAGGATTTGTGTATATTATATCAATTAATTAATAATAATTTCTAAACAATGTACTTAAATTTCATAGCTTGTGGAATTGCACAAAGACGATGAGAGTAAGAAGATAAAAGATTTGCTCTCATTGTCACGTGCTCCTCTTCAATATGTGACATTTTTTAAAAGCTATGGTACTAATGGATATGAATTTCATGTGTGAGATCACTATAAAGGCTTGAGAACACAAAATTGCGGGGTGGTTGTAGTTTGAGAAAGATGAAGAGAATCAAAATATTTGTTATTAAGGAGAGTTAACCGAGATTCTTGAATTACAATTTACTGTTGTGAGAAGAGTAGTTTTATTTTGATGTGTGTGGTTTGATGTATATTATCAACGAATAGTAATTAAAGTAGATGAATATGACTTCTTAAATGTCAACTGCAAGAGATTACTGAAAATAAATGAGCCTTTTATTTTAGCCAATCAAGAATCACGAGTGTTTTATGCTGATGATCTTGCAATTAATGGATGTCATATTGTACAAAAGGTACAAGCTCGTGATTCTTTTGATGCTGGTGATAAAGAGGATAACGATTCGGGATAGCTTCAAGGAATCTAGAAGACAGTTATTACTTTATATTCATGTTTTATTTCTGAGTTTGCAACTTATCATACTATGATGTTGAATTAGATCCAAAAAATACCCTTGATGTTTTAATTTGTATTTTCAAGTATTTTCTTCTTGATTTTCTTGTTGGTGCTTATATATGCACTATTTATTATTTGTAACGTAATATTCATTATTTACATGTAAATTGTGGTTAAAAACATTAAAGCTTGTTTGTATTGTATGCGCAGATTCTAAGCCATTTGTAATTAATTATTTTTCTTTGTCACGCTTCTTTCATAATATCTATCATCTGAAAATGATATTCTATTCCTACGCTGACCACATCCTTTCATGATTTTGAGATGTATTACTTAGGTTATAGATATCTCGAAATTAGCCACTTTGAAAAAGTTAAATTGATGTCCTTTTTATCTTCGTAGTTGTACCTATAGTCTTTGTATATTTTAATATCATCGATAAATAAAATACTTTTACTTTTCATATAAAGAAAGGGATGTAATGAAAACTTGTGGAATGACTTTTCTCTTATTGGATGAACTAACAAAGAACTAATTTTTTTACTAGGTTTACATAGATCCATAAAAAATTTAAAACTCTGGATTGAAATTAACTTTCAAGACGCATAAACTTACATACCTTCCACTTAGTACTTGAAGGAGGGTCGTTTTATTTTTACCGAACACCAATCTAGGCAGTCTTACAAACATCTGTAACACTCAGCCTATTTTACACCCACGAATTTGACTAAGTATAGAAATACTTTAGCTGCAAAATTAAACGACAAACAGACTTTACATGAGCTTGTCCCAACCTTTATTAATCTGATAATTAATCCAAAGGAAGGCTTAACGAATTTGTCAAAGTGTAAAAACACTTTGTCTAAGCCTTAGACGAATTTCCACCCTTAATAAAATTTCTGCATATGGTAGTTAGATGCGGCAGTTAAAAATGACACTTGTCCGACACTTGTCATCACGGGGTTCAGACTAAGTTTCCGACAACTATATTTCTAATAGATAGAATCTAATTCAAAATACATTCTTATCTACACGATATACTAATATTCTAACACTTTGAATATTTCAGGCTACATTAAAACACATAGAATATTTCAGTCACCTTTCATCACATAGAATATTTTTGCTGTCCTCAAACACTTAGTTTTATTTCAGAAATTCACGTGAACTACCTTTGTTCTTGCCATTGTAAAGTCTTCACAGCCTTGCCTTGTCAAGACAACATGCTGCTTTGCCAATGACTCTAGCCCTCACGTAAGCCTTGCACGTTCAAGCTGCGTTGCCAACACCTAAGCACTTTGAACTTGTGTTGCACTATTTTGTAATCATCCATGTTAAGACCAATGCTTAAGTCCTTGACATGTCTGCATGCAGTTAAATCAAGTAGTTTGGGGGTCTAATAGACCACTTGCACCACTTGAACTCGATGTCCACATCGAGACTGTTTTAAGATAGTCCTTGATTTGAGCATCAAACTGCCATAAGTCTTTTGGCTTCTCCCAAACTACTTCAGCTACAATCTTGCCTTTCAAGTGAACCAAAAATTCTTTCCTAGTATTCTTCTTACTTGTGCCCAAAACCCGGTGATCAAGGATCTTATCTATTTCAGCATCGTACTGTGTAGGTACTGATGGAGAAGCTCTCTTTGAACTGTTTCTGTCCGGATCATTTGCATTTGCAAACTAAGGTATTAAGAAACTTACATGGAAAGTAGGTTAAATTTTCAACCTTTATTGCAACTTTAACCTATAAGCATCTTCGCCCATTTGTTTCACCACTTCGAATGGACCATCATACTTAGGAATCAAACCCCGATGTCTGGTCTTACTTACAATCTATTTCCAGATTTGTGGGGTATGTTTCAGTAACACCTTGTCACCCCGCATTGAACTCAACTGAGCGACGATGTTGATTAGCATACTTCTTCATGCGCCGCTGAGCCTTGCGCAAGCTATCCTTTGCCTCGGATAACATTTATAGTATGTCCCTTGCAACCCTGTATGGTGCTTGACACTTTCCCTGATTTTTAGATTTGGCAACATCTAGTGGCGTCATAGGCTGTCCTCCTAAAACAATTTCAAAAGGGCTCATTTTTGTTGCAGACGACTTGTGCAGATTATAGCAGAACTGCGCAGTGTCTAACAATGTTACCCAATTCCGTTGACATGCTGTCACATAGTGCCTCAAGTATTCTTCCAATAAGTAATTAATTATTTCCATCTGTCCATCTGTTTGTGTATGATTTGCAGTAGAAAATTTTAATTCAGTTCCAATAAAATTGAACAAAGCAGTCCAAAATCTACCAGTGAACCGTGTATCTCAATCACTCACAATGTCAGCCGGAACACCAAAATACTTAACTACATATTTGTAGAACAAATCACCAGCAACATAAGATGAACATAGTTCAGGTGCAGCAATAAAAAAAATATTTTGAAACTCTGTCAACTACCACCATGATAGATGATTTGCCATCTACTTTAGGGAATACATAAATGAAATCCATGCTTACTGATAGCCATGACCTTTCAGGAACACGCAAAGGTTGCAGCAAACCTACTTCCTTCTTACGTTCAAACTTGTCAACTTGACAAACATGACAAGACTTGACGTATGCCTTCATATTGTCTTCCATCTTCGGCAATAAATAAACACGAGACAGTAAGGCTAACATCCTTTCAGCACCGGGATGTCAAGCCCAAGCAAAATTATGCCCCTCTTTCATTAGGTCTTTGCGCCACCCGCCTTGATTTTGTACAATGATTCTCTCCCCTTTAAGATAGAGCAGATCGTCCTCGATCCAATACCGTCTCATTGTGCCATCTTGCAATTAACCCATTCATTTAACATATAATGAATCATTTGCACCACACAACCTGATTCTATCATAGAAATCAGTTTCAATTTTTGAAATTGAATATATTACAATAAACACTTCTTTTCTACTCAGTGCATCAGCAACCTGGTTGTGTTTTCCTGGTTTGTGTTCCCATATGAAATCATATTCTTCCAAGAATTCATGCCACCGTTCTTGTTTAGGACTTAACTTTTTTTGTGTCTTAAAAAATGTATTGGCTACATTATAAGTTTTTACTACAAATCGAGTACCCAGTAGATAAACTCTCCAAACCTGCAAACAGCGTACCACCGCAACTATTTCCTTTTCATGTGTTGAATATCCTTGTTCATCATTATTAAATTTTATACTCTCAAAGGTCACTGGATGACCTTCCTACACTAATAGGCCACCAATTGCCTTGTCTGACGCATCAATGTGCACTTCAAATGGTAACTCAAAATCAGGCAATTTGAGTATAGGTTCAGATGCAATAACATTCTTCAAATTATGAAATGCTTCATCACATCGTTCTGACCAAACCAACTTTATATCCTTCTTCAACAAAGCTTTCAAAGTCGCTGCCCTTTTTGAGTAACCAACAATGATTTTTCTGTAATAGTTAGCCAAGACAAGAAGCGACCTAAAATCCTTCACATGACGAGGTGCCTTTCAATCAACATCGCTTGCAGTTTCTTAGGAACCATTACAACTTGGTTTTTACTAACAAGATGCCCCTAGAATTTTATCTCTTTTGAGAAAATTCACACATTTCCATCTTAACATAAAGGGTGTATTTTGTCAACTAAGACAGAACCAAACTTAAGTGATTAACATGTTTCTCCAATGTTCGACTATTAATGACAATATCATCTAGATAGACAAGAATAAAGTCATCAAGATAGTCAAACACTACATTATTCGTTAGGTTGCAAAACGTTGCTGGAGCATTAGTCAGCCCAAATGGCATTACAATGAATCCGCATGAACCATATCTAGTTACAGATTTTATTTTTGGTTCATCACCCTCTGCTATTCTAACCTGCCAATAACCCTCCCTGAGATCAAGTTTTGTGAACCAGCATGCCCTACTCAACCTGTTCATCAAATCCTACACCAATGGAACCGGATACATGTTCTCTATAGTTGCCTTGTTCAGCGCCCTGTAATATAATCACATACGCATCATCCCATCCTGTTTCTTTTGGGAAAAAAAAGCAGCACCATATGGAGCCTTAGATGGCTGAATCAATCCAGCGTCCAATAACTCGTTCAATTTTTTGCGTAATTCAACCAATTCCTTAGGAGCCATATGATAAGGAGCTTATGCAGGGGCACTCGTACCAGGCAACAACTTAATTTTATGATCAATATCCCTCCTTGGTGGTAATTTCTTTTGTAATTCAGGCGGCATAACATAAGCATACTATTTAAGCAACTCAGCAACACAATCATGCACTTCCATCGTAACATCATATTTCACTTCGGCCAAGGAAGCAAGTACACTGTCATCACCTTTCTTGAGCCCTTTGCCGATTGACATAGCAGACAAGATCATTCCCTTGTCTTTCTTCTTTGCAACATTATTAATGTTCCCAAATGGATGAACTCCTTTGAGAAATCCAGCATTGTTTCCATTCATTACCATCACTCTATCTAAGTGAGGAAATGGAACAAAGTAGAATTTCTTAGAAAATCAATCCCAAGTATGATTTCAAATTCACCAAGCAGCATCACAATCAAATTATGTGTTCGTACCCAACTTCTAGTCGACATACACACAACATAAGCCATACCCACAATGGCATGTGCCTTAGCATTGATTTTTTTGACGTAGGAAGGGCTTTTAGATAACTTCAGCCCCAATTTTGTAGCAATTCTCACATCTATAAACGTATCAGTTTCCCCTGTATCAAACATTGCCATCACATATTGTTCTTTCGGTATTATTTCTATATGAATTAGGGAAGCATGAGGATTCGAAGTACTAGACATTTCTCCAAAATTATTAATCCCTGTAATATGGTTGAACGACAATCCCTATGGGTTTTCCATTGCAGCCACGATTTCCTCATCCTGCTCCCTTTGATTCATATTTCCTGCAAGCAAAGAATTTACTTTTTCCCGGTTCGAACAAGACTTGGCTAAATGAGGACCACCACAAGTCCAACAGCCCTTAGATTTACCAACTTTGTTCTTTGATTTATCTTTCCCATCCTTCATTTGTGCCTTTCCTTTGTCATTTAACTGTCCTCCTTTTTCCATTCCCCTTTCTTGTCGTTCTTTTTCTTAGATTTTGATGTGGAAGGAGCATCTGTCAATGGACGAGTTGTCTGGAAATCAACCAACGAATCTCCATCATCAATTGCACCAGGCAGATCTTTAACATTGTGCCTCCGAAGTTTGTTTTGAGCCCAGCCTTGCATACCCGAAATAAAGTTGTGTAATTTATCCTCATCAGATATATTTTGTATGTCTAACATCGCAACGGTAAATTCTTTAATGTATTCCCTCACCGAACCCGTCTGCCTTAGCCTTTTCAATTTATACCATAGCCTTTTCACCGAACGCGTCTGCCTTAGCCATTTCTTTTATTAACTTATCCCATGTATCAATTCTAGGACGACCAGCACTTATATCATCTGCATTCCGAGTACTCCACAAAATTTTAGCATCACCCATCAAATACATTGTGGTAATGTTTAACTTGTCAGCGTCAGGCACCTTTGCAGCAGTAAAATACTATTCCATGTCCCAAATGAAATTTTCCAGTTCTTTATCACTTCTTGCACCATTAAAGGCCTTAGGTTCTGGAATTTTAACCTTGTATAATTCAACACGATTTGAACTTAACGTAGACACAGCCCGACATAATACAAAAAGCTCTGCACGAAGGTTCTCATTTTCCTTCTGCAGTCCCTGAAGTTATTAAGTAGTTGTGGTACGGAATTCCAAGATTGCACTGTTATGATTATCAACATTTTGTCGATATACACCAATCTCCCCCTGATGTTTCTCAGCTTCAAGTCTCAAATCAATGACTTGTGTAAACAAATCCACAAACGTAGAGTCTCCCTAAATATCATTTGTAAAGCCAATGAATACTTCAATTTTTCATGCCATTTCCACAGTTCGGCGTTCTTCACAATCGTTCAACCGTACTCTGATACCAATTGAAATAGGGTCTATTTATTTTTACCGAACACTTCTCTAGGAAGTCTTACAAACGTTAGTAACACTCGACCTATTTTATACCTACGAATTTGATTAAGTATGAAAACACATTAGCAGCAAAATTAACAACAAACAGACTTTAAAGGAACTTGTCCAAATCTTTATTAATCCAATAATTAATACAAAGGAAGGCTTTACAAATTTGTTTAAGGCTAAAATACTCTGTCTAAGCCTTAGACGAATTTTCACCCTTAATAAAATTTGTGCATATGGCTGTTACATGCGGCAGTTACAAATGACACCTATCCGACACTTGTCATCATAGGTTTCAAACTAAGTTTCCAACAACTATATTTCTAACAGATATAATCTAATTCAAATTACATTCTTATCTACACGAAATACTAATATTCTAACACTTAGAATATTTCGGGCTACATTTCAACACTTAGAATATTTCAGCCAACTTCAAACACTTAGAATGTTATAGCTCTCCTCCAGCACTTAGTTTTATTTCAGCAATTCACGTTAACTTCATTTGTTCTTGCCATTGTCACGTCTTCACATCCTTTCCTTGTGAAGACAACACGCTTCCTTGCCAATGACTCTAGCCCGCACGTAAGCCTTGCATGTTAAAGTTGTCTTGCCTACACCCAAGCACCATGTACTTGAGTTGCACAATTTTTCCATCATACATGTCAAGACCAATGCCCATGTCCTTGACATATTTGCCTGCAGTTAGATCAAGTAGTTTGCGCTTCTAATAGTACTTTTGTAATTAGGGGACGAGGGAAAGGCTTTTGATATTTGGGATCTGTAAGTGTAAGGGCTAAATATAGAAATCCAATAAGCAAAAGTCTAAACATCAATCCATCAAAATCTTATCGAAATGATCGAGTGAAAAATATTTATCGTGTACCTATTGGTTGTGATCCAGCTAAAGATATTATTACCTACACTCCATAAGTAGAACTGATGCAAGATGCTCAAACAAATGAAATAAGTATTTACTGTCTCAAACTATTTTCTTTTGATTTTTTGTATGATGAAACACTTCATTTTATCCTATATGAACTAATTTGCAGGTGCATGTGAGTCTGAAAATGCAAAAAATTTTAGAAGAACAAACATTTTAGAAATGTTGCACGACTCAAACCTAGAGAAAAATTAAATATTTGTTTGACTAATCGAGTTGTTGGAAAGAAATATGCCCCATCTGTGAAACACTTTGGTATTTTAATTTGTGATCGTAATATGTTCTCATTAAGGGTACACTCATGGACAGACATTAAAGAAGATCTGCTAGAGAACATTTGGGATGTTGTTACTGTAAGTATTTGTAGAGTTTTATTAGATTAATATCTCACTTCTCATACCAAAAAAGTAAGATCAATGCTCTATAATTATGAAAAGCATGTGGGACTATTTGCTTGGTAGTGGAGCCTGATTAATTTTAGGCTTTCCTATTTATTCTCTATTTTAGGCTTTCCTATTTATTCTATATTTTAGGCTTTCCTATTTATTCTCTGTAACCAAAAATACTCTTATTCATTAATATAAATATACCACACCGCCGTGGAAGTTTACTCAAGGGTGTTACCACGAAATATTGGGTTTTCTCTTTCTCTCTCTAGATCTCTAATCTCTTTCTCTTGAAAGTTCTTGTGTTCTTCATTAATCTAGTGTGTGTGCGTGAATTCGATCCTAACAATTGGTATCAGAGCTAAGGAGATTCAACATGGTCACTAAAGATGGATAGTTTGAAGCTTTGAATTGAGAAGTTTGATGGATCCGATTTAAGTTTCTCGAAGATGCAGATTGAAGATTATCTGTACCAGAAATATCTTCACAAACTGTTGACCGGGGTGAAGCCGGAATCCATGACAGAAGAGAAGTGGAAACTCAAGGATCGCCTGGCTTTAGGGTTTATCCGGTTGACTTTGTAAAGAAAGGTGGCGTTCAACATCGTGAAGGAAAAGACTACGTTCGGTCTGTTGAAGGCACTGTAAAACATGTATGAAAAACCATCGGCTATGAACAAGGTATATTTGATTTGTAGATTGTTCAATTTACAAATGTTTCAGAATGGATCCTTTTCTGATCATATAAACGATTTCAACATGATTGTGAGTCAACTCAAATCTGTGGATATTAATTTCGAAGATGAAATTAAGGGGTTGATTTTGATGTCATCTCTGCCTGAGTCTTGGGATACTGTTGTTGCTGCAATTAGCAGTTCCCGTAGATCTGAGAAACTGAAGTTTGATGAAATCCGTGATGTTGTTCTTAGCGAAAGTATTCGCAAACGAGAAGTGGGAGATTAATCGGGCAGTACTCTCAGCGTTTATCGAACGGCATTAAGTAAGATGAAATGCCAAAATCAACATGGTCGATTAAAATTAAAAAAATCGAGTAGAATCCTTGAACAGATTAAACGTGACTTGTTGGAACTGTGGAGAAAAATGGCACTTTTAGAAGAACTTTACAAAGCCAAAGAAGAAACATGATCAAAAATTTGGAGATGACAATGATTCTGTAAATTCAGCAGAGGACATTGGGGATGCTATAATCCATAGTGTGAACAGCCCGGTTGAATCATAATTTTTGGATTATGTTGCATCTTTCCATTCGTCTCCAAGCAAGGAGTTGTTTCAAAATTTCAAATATGGAAATTTTGGAAAAGTATGTCTTCTGTACAATAAAGCCTTAGAGATTGAAGGAAATGTGGATGTTTGCATAAAGACCACCTCGGGAAACCAGTGGACATTCGAGGATGTCAGATATATTACTGGGATCAAGAAAAATCTAATCTCTGTTGGTCATTTGGATAGCACGGGATATGTAGCAGAGTTTGGGAAAGGTTCGTGGATGATCGTGAAAGGTGCTATGGTAGTAGCTCTTGGCACCAAATGAGGAACCTTGTAAACCACTATAGGGTGTATAAACATGGCCGCTGTTGCTGAAGGTGCTTCCGGTTCATGTCTGTGGCACAACAGACTTGGACACATGAGTGCTAAAAGAATGAAGATGCTGGTTTCAAAAGTAGCATTAGAGGGTCTGAAGTCTATTGATATGGGTCTTTGCGAGAGCTGTGTCATGGGCAAATAGAAAAGAGTAAGCTTCACAAAGATTCCTAGAGAGCCAAAGAAAGTGCAGTTGGAAATGGTCCATAGAGATGTTTCAGGACCATCTTCTGTCATCACTTGGAGGATCCAGATTCTATGTTACCTTCATTGATGATTGCAGCAGGAAGGTATGAGTTTACTTCCTGAAGCATAAGTCAGAGGTGTTTGAAACATTCAAGAAGTGGAAAGCTGAAGTTGAGAATCAGAGCAGTTTGAAAGTCAAATGTGTAAGGTCAGACAATGGAGGAGAGTATGACAAATCAGAGTTCAAGGCATTCTGTGCAGTTGAGGGATCAGATTGATGACAACAGTTCCTGGCTAGGCAAGGCAGAAAGGAATTGCTGAGAGGATGAACAAAATATTGAATGACCGTGCAAGGAGTATGAGGATACACTGTGGGCTGCCCAAAACATTTTGGGCGGATGCTGTGAGAACATCTGCATACTTTATCAACAGGGGACCTTCAGTTCCTATAGGGTTAAAGATTCCAGAAGAGGTGTGGACAGGAAAAGAACTCAAGTACTCACACTTGAGGACTTTTGGTTGCACTACTTATGTTCATGTTAACCCAGAAAAGAGAGACAAGGTTGATGCCAAGGCTGTGAACTGTTACTTCACAGGCTATGGTTCTGATTTGTTTGGTTATAGGTTTTTGGATGACAAGAACAGAAAGATCCTGAGACATTGTGATTTGACATTCGATGAGCTTGTCCTGTACAAGGATAGAGAGTAGAAGGTTCTAGAGATTACAAAGCAAGTGGGAGTTGAGGTTGAGTTGGAGAAGAGTAACCCTAGAGATGTCGAAGCAGATACTCAACAAACTCGTACTGAATAATCTGAAGTGGAGCAAGTTACACCTGAGCAGGTGTTAAGGAGAACATCCAGATCCATCAGGGTTCCAGATAGGTATTCACCTTCATTGCACTATCTATGGCTGACTGATGAGGGGGAACCAGAGTCTTTTCATGAGGCCCTACAGGTGGAGGATTCGATCAAGTGGGAGCAAGACATGGATGATGAGATGAGGTCACTTGAGAAAAACGACACATGGGTGTTAACTGAGCTACCTGCAGGGAAGAGAGCTTTGCTGAACAAGTGGGTGTTCAGAATAAAGACTGAACCAGATGGAAAAAGAAGGTTCAAGGCTCGTTTAGTGGTTGAAGGATATTCACAAATGAAAGGTATTGATTATGCTGAAATATTCTCTCATTTTGTGAAGTTAACCTCTATTCGAATTTTGTTGAGTGTTGTTGCATTGTAGAATTTGCATCTAGAGAAAATGGATGTAAAAAAGCATTTTTACGTGGAGATCTGGACAAAGAGATCTATATGCAGCAACCAGAAGGATTTGTGGTTACAGGCAAGAAACACATAGTGTGCAAGCTCACCGAAGGCTTGTATGAACTAAAGCAAGCACTAAGGAAGTGGTACAAGAAGTTTGACTCCTTCACGACCAAGAGTGGATTCTGTAAGCTGAAAAAGATCCGTGTTGTTACTTTAACAAATACACCAATTCATATGTCTTTCTACTCTTGTATGTGGATGATATGTTGATTGCACGATCTAGTATGAGGGAGATTAACAATCTGAAGACAAGGTTGTCTGCAGCATTTGAGATGAATGTTTTGGGTCCAGCAAAACAGATTTTGGAAATGAAGATTTCTCGGGATAGATCTGCTAGCACTTTAAATCTATCTTAGGAGTTGTACATTGAGAAGGTGCTGACAAGATTCAGGGTTTACGATGCTAAACCCAGGACTACTCCTTTGGCAAATCACTTTAAATTGTCAAAGGAGCAGTCACCCAAGTCTGTCGAGGAGCGTGATCACATGGCACTTGTTCCATATGCTTAAGCAGTTGGTAGTTTGATGTATGTTATGGTCTGAACTAAACCTAATATAGCACATGCAGTGGAAGTTCTTCGCAGGTACATGGCGAACCATGGGAAAGAGCATTGGGAAGCAGTGAAGTGGTTTCTAAGATATCTGAGAGGTACATCCAGTACTTCACTTTGTTTTGGCAAAGGCAAGGTGGATCTACAGGGTTTTGTGCATGCTGATCTTGGTGGGGATGCTGACTCGAGCAAGAGTACATCCGGGCACATTTACACCATAGGTGGAACAGAAGTGAGTTGGATGTCAAGGCTTCAAAAGTCTGTTTCTCTTTCATCTACTGAAGCTGAGTATGTGGCAATACCTGAAGCTGGGAAAGAGATAATATGGCTGGAACATTATCTTGAGGAATTGGGCAAGAAGCAGAGTGAGAAGATTCTTTACTCAGATAGCCATAGTGCCATATAGTTGGTTAAAATCCAGTTTATCATTCGAAGACAAAGCACATCAGAAGGCGAAACCATTTCACTCGCAGGGCAGTGGAGGATGGTGATATGTGCTTGGAGAAAATAGAGGGTGCAAAGAACCGGGCAGACATACTGACGAAATGTGTTGATGTTGAGAAGATGAGGTTAAGTAAAACCTCGGTTGGTTTTCTGTAAGTGTTGCTATAGATGTTGCGATGCGGTAAAGATGTTGATGATGAAGAGATTTTTTTTGAGAATGTATTTTTTGGATGACTGAGTCAGTCTCCAAGTGGGAGAATTGTTAGGTAGTGGAGCCTGATTAATATTAGGGTTTCCTATTTATTCTCTATTTTAGGCTTTCCTATTTATTCTCTATTTTAGGCTTTCCTATTTATTCTCTATTTATTCTCTATAACAAAAAATACTCTGATTCAATAATATAAATATACCTCACAGCCGTGGAAGTTTACTCACGGGGTGTTACCATGAAATATTGGGTTTTCTCTTTCTCTCTCTAGATCTCTAATCTCTTTCTCTTGAATGTTCTTGTGTGCTTCATTCATCAAGTGTGTGTGCGTGAATTAGATCCTAACAGTATTAAAGTAAGTATTTAGAGAGTTATTAGCTAATTGCATTAAATCTTACTTCTCTTATGGAAAAATGTAAGACAACAACAAATTTTATGCATACATTTGGGATTTTGTTATGGTATTTACGGAGGTATTAGCTTATCGCTTCATTTTTTACTTTCTCATCTTGAAAAAGAAACACTAACGGGACATATTTTATGTCGAACATGTCGAATGTTATAATAATTATTAAGAGAACTATAACTGATAGCTTCGTCGCTCACTTCTCATCATTAAAGAGTAAAATTAACGTGGTACATTTTATACCAAACAGTATATATATAACATTATAGTAATGTTTGCAAAATAATATATGCACTGCTGTTGTAGTTTGTATTATCTACTCTCTCAATCTCGCTTATTTTTTCATTTTTTCTCTTTATCCAGTCCACCGGCTAATCATGCATTTCTCATGACATATATATCACCATCCACTGGAAGAGTACCATAAGTAGGAAATCTAGATTTAGTTCACTTCTAGTTTGGCTGAAAGTTTGAGATTATGTTTAATAGTACCTGTGAAATATTGTAGGATAAATTTAGCTGTGACTACATAATGCTAAGAAATAACATGTCCTTCACATATGAGAAGTTTGTGGAATAACTGTAGAGGATCAATTCACCTGATTATGAAGTCTAAGCCATTTGGTGATATTCTAGGAGATTTGCCAAGAGGGGTAGACAAGAGTGATTGGGAATGGCTGGTTAAGGAGCATTTGTTAAGTCACAAGTTTATGGTATAACTCAAAAGTATTTATTTATTAACGTGTTATTTGAACTAACTATAATTTTTATGGTATGTTGTGAATAAAGGAAATAAGTGAAATAAACATTGTCAACAGGTCCAAGTTGAGTATGCCTCATCGTACGAGCAGTAAGCCTATTAGAGAAATTACTTATGTATTGTTAAGTAAGTTTTTTAACTCTTGAAGAAGCCTCTTATTTTCTAAAATTATTTAAGATGACTTTCTTTACTTGTTTATTTGTATGTTAAGGGAGGTAAAGACGGTAAACAACCAAAAATGCATATGATCTTCTTGGAGAAACGTAAGAAGGATTACAAGCTTGTCGAACTTGAAACTCATGCAAGATATATATGTTTAGTGATAAATTTAATTTTTAATCATTTAACTTTGCGTGTTGTATCATTTATGTTTTTTGTATTCTACAGGCTAAAATCCAAAAATTGGTTCAATATGATTCTTCTCTTACAAATATTGAGGTTGTAGAAAAGTGCTTTTTTGACCTCAATGTAAGAGTCATGTAATTTGATTTGGTGGAGGGATAACGACTAAAGAGTTTAAATGTGGGAACTCTTTGAAGACTTCATTGTTAGATAAATTGAATGCATGTAAAATATAAAATGAATCACTAAAATGACGCATGGATGAGTTAGAGAACAAATGTGAATGCATGGATGAGCTGGAGCGAAAATATGAACATCTTGCTAGAGTACTACTTCGTTAGCCTTCAACACCTGTGTCTTGAAGTGATAAATAGATAGTACCATTAAACAAGTTAGTAAATCGATTTTCCTTTATATTTATGGTGTACTAAAGATACATAGAAGGACTTCGAAAGCTCAATTTATTGCTTAGTTTCTTCTTATAACATGCTTGCAATTTACCATGTATAATTGGTTCCAAGTATCAATATCCTAATTGCCTCTAGTAGAGTGCAAAATCAACTCCCATTGCATAGTGGATGTTGTATTTTAATTGTTGCCCCTATGTTTTACTCTTCATATGGTTATTTGGATAAGCATACCCTATGTTTTTATCTTTTAGGTGAAGGTAGTGTTCCATTCAGAGGTTGCTAATGGTACCATTTTTCAATAGATGGAAGCCATATCTAAATAATCATGTTGTTTGTCCGTTGTATTTAAGAATATATATAAACACCTATTTACAAAGATTTTTGTCACATTGTTTCATAGTGAATATTATATTGCTTTTCAAAAATATAGTATATGTTATGTTCTCAATGAATCCTCGATTACCTAAACAATCCTTGTTTACGACAACAATATTACCAAACATACTACTAGTCCGAACATATAAAGTACACAAAATCTTGGCTAAAATTTCAAAAACTTTATCATTAGTCTGATTACTAAGTGAAACATCTTCAAAATGCCTCACATCTTTTTTCTGCCAAGCCAATTTCTGCGCAAATACTTTTTTGTAACAAACCATTTCATTAATCACTACTGTAAAGAAATTATAATATCATTAGCTACCTACACACAACTAGCTATCAAATAAATCCTTTAGATCCTACTCAGTCACAACCAAATCTGAAAGTAGACATGAGACAGATAATCCTGGGTGGGCCACAAATACTACAAAAAAACGTTATCTCTTTTGCAATGGCATTTGACTCTCTACTCCTTTGTTAAGAAAATCTCATATTTCTTACCGACAGACAGTGTAACAATTATATGTGGACCATGTTGAAAACTGGAGCTGCTTGTGTCTTTCCCTTCACATGCCTTATGACTTCGGTATGATGCTGGCCCCATGGCAGGGATCGAATAAGCTTGGCGTGGATCTACTGCCTCTGCATGCTGACCCTTCTTGTGTTAATTCTCAATTTTGGCATGCCTACTGTATCTATGTTTATTATTCTCTAACAGTCAACTGTTAATTAATGAAATTATCCACTGAATCCCTTCCTACTGCATGAATGCTTCATTTGCCATTTTATCTTCTAGTCGATTAACTTCTCTGTATCTATATTCTATATTTGCATGTGTTCTTCCTTGAAGTATACACATCTCCCCTATTTTTTTGTATATTCCCATAGTATTTACCAACCCATATTGATTATTCTTGTTAGGCCTAATGAATCTTATTCCACAGACTCTTAATATTGGCAACTCTGGAATGTTTTCATGTTCTGCTTTATTAATATTAGAGATGCTACTGTAGTAAGTAGAAAATATATTATGCCTCCCTCTTAGAAAAAAATTAAGTTGGTGCCTTTGGATGTTCTCTCTATTTTTGTTTGATGGGTGTCATACTTTTTCTTGTGTGATTTATTTATTGAATTGGAAGTGTGCTTCCCAAAAGATGACCCATCCTATTCCTCTCTCTTATTATGTACTTTTATACTACTAAAAAAGAAATATTATCTCATTAATGCTACTAATTAGATTCTAATTAAGTTTGTACAAATTTGTATGATAATTGATTTGGATCTTTGAGAGGAAAGCAAGAAAGAGTTATACTAGTCCGTTGTTAGTGTATTTTGTTTTGTTGGCCTTACAAAATCATTGTTTATCATTGCAGTAAATCGTTAAATAATTAATAGATGTTGGGAAGAGATCACAACTTATTGTTTACAAGCCTTCATTTTTTCAAAGTTTATGTTTTGCATCTTTTAAAGCATGTTTTAGTACATAATTTTATCATTCCTTATTTTAAATTGATATATGTTTTTTTCATACATATCGTAAATTTAAAGACGAATAATATGTCGTTCAACAATGTACAGAGAAACTTGAAGTTCAAGATGGCTTTTACTTTAGTTAGGGGTTGTTTAAATTAAAGACAATGTCATATCATTTATGTTTTTGCAATTTTTCTCTTTTTTAGGAGTTGATATAGACATGTTATACTACTTGAATATGATATATCTTTCAGTAATTAGTTTTTTTATTATTAACCATGACACATTCTATTATGAATTCAGTTATTTAGTTTATTTTGTGTGTTTTTTTATTTACTCTATAAAATTTTATGTAACAACGATTGAAATTTGTTCCTTTAAACTCTTTTATTATTGGATTCTTAAAATTATTTTCATAAACTACAATTAGCGCCAAGAAATGTGGTCTTTAAAAGTATTGGTATTGCAATTAGAATATAATTAACGACAAAAATTTTGGCTGTTAGAAGTGCTTGTACAGAGGGCAAATCCAGTCCTTCGAAAGGCCATATAACGACCGCAATTTATGTTGTCACTAAGAAACTTTTTAACGACCGGATTTGAATTCTGTAGTTAACTTTTAACCTCAGGAGTTCTAACGACCGGCGACGACTGGATTTATGACAGTTTTTAATTACTTTTAACTACTGGATTTAGACTTATAACGAACATATTTCCCTTTCTAAAAAACCAATTTTTCTTGTAGTGAAACTCACCCCACACAATGTTTGTCGGAAATCCCTATACAGATATTTATCCTTCAAATTGTTTAAAAAAAATAGAATCACAATTCGGGGTCCCCAACACCTCATTCACAAATCGGGAAGATAATTTTTGATTTTACCCTTTTACATTTTATCCCCTCACAGTCACTGTCTTTTACATAGTTTCAGTTAACCAATTTGAATAAAATTCATTCACTAAAGTCATATTAATATCTCCAGGATTATCAAACTTTAGCCGAAATTCTAACTCATTCACAGTTCTATATATAGTCAAAAATTTAGACTACAACCTTACCTTATTCGCATATTCGTACCGCATGTATTTCGCTTCTCGTTGACACTCGAACTATTCCCAGTCATGCCTCTCTACTGCCTTCATTATAAATTTTTGCATCGGTTCCCGGCCACTTAAGGACCCGAAAGTTCACCCTTTAGACACCTCTTCAAAGCCATCACATTCTTTACTTTAGGTGTCTTTAAACCCTGTTAAGAAAAAAATAGTGAGAAATTTGTGGGGGGGGGGGATGTGGAGTATTAGGTAAGAGGGATAAGAAATATTTTCTAATGGAGTAGAAAAGAAAGTGGAGAAAGGTGGGATTTATAGGGGGTGAGGGAGAAAAGTTGGATTTATAGGGGGTGAGGGAGAAGGGTGGGATTTATATGGTGTGTGAGGGAGAGAGGGGTTGTTAAACTTGTTTCTGGAGGGCAGCAGGGTTTAATAAAGGGAGGAAAAGAGTTGGGGAACAAGAAAAAGAAAGGTTTTCGTTGTTAATGGGGGTGAAATCGTTGGAATGGGGAATGAATAGGGGATATGAAGGTTTTTATTTGTGGTGGATCAGGCGAAATCAGGGATTAAAACATAATTTTTTAAAAGTTGGTCTTTGGGGCAATAAAGGTGTGGTGCGCCTGTATAGCGCCTAAGAAGCGCCTCTATTCGTCTTGTGCTGGCTCAGCGCACCTGCTAGTGCTTCAGCTTGCACAGGCAAGGTGCAATAGCTGCATAGTTGGCCCGTACAACGTGTGATCCTGGCCTTCGTCTGTCATGTACTCGCGCAGCACGCCTCCCAGTGTTCCAGCCTTCACACACAATTTTTTAATTTATTTTTCAACAAAGGTACAAATAATGAAAAATCGCTAATTTAATAAAGCTAACCTATAATCTAAAAATCAAGACAAACTAAAAACACAAAAATTTGCAAATAAACTACTTAATTATTGCATAGTATTCATAGGTTGTCTCCCATGTATGGCTTTGTTTAACGTCGCGGCATAACAAAACTTGAATCAATCATCATTTAGGTCAAATCCGACAGATAGTCTCCGCTCACTATTAAGTTCACAATGTCCGCATACCATGGCACTTCAGAGATATCCAAAGCCATAAATTTCTCATCTCCAAACTCTTCCCGTATTCGTTCAGCCTAATTAACATGTGAGAAGTCCTCCAACATTTATAAGTGGTGCGCTATCTGATTTTTGTACCTTTCCTATCTTTTGATCTCAAGGTCAAATTGTTCGAGAAGTAGTAACCAACAAATTAGTCTTGGTTTACCCTCCTTCTTATTGAATATGTACCTAATAGATGCATGGACAATGAAAATAATAACTTTGGTGCTTACGAAATACGATTTAAAGTTGTTGAAGGTGAACACTAGAGGTAGAATCTCCCTTGCAGTAACTGTGTAATTTGCTTGCATAGAGTCAAGGGTCTTGCTTGTATAATTAATGGGGTGGAACACACTATTCTTTTCCTGTCCAAATACGCACGTACTACTACATTTGTAGCATCACACATAAGTTCACATGGTACTTCTCAAGTTCAATTAGAATAGGAGCCTCAATTAAGCTACGTTTAAACACCTCAAAATCTCTGAATCACAATGCATCAAAGATAAACTTCTCCTCATTTTTTTAAAGGCTACACATGGGATGTGAAATCTTGGGAAAATCCTTGATTAATCGCCGGTAAAAACCTTCATGGCCAAGAAAACTACGCACACCAATTTACAAAAATAAAAGGGGGTAAATTCTCAATGACTTCTATTTTGGCCTTATCCACTTCCAAACAAGATTTAGACACCTTCAGTCCCAATACTATCCCCTCTCTAACAAAATAATGATACTTCTTCTAGCTTAATACAAAGTTGGTGTCTTCACATCTAGCAAGCACCTTAAAAAGATTCTATAGACATACCTAACTGGATTTCCCAAAGAAAGAAAAAGCATCCATGAATACCTCTAAAAAATCATCCACCATGTCATCAAAAATGGCCACCATACACCTATGAAAAGTCACCGGTGCATTGCAAAGTCCAAATGGCATGTGTGTGAAATCATATTTTCCATATGGATAGGTAAATATGATCTTCTCATAATCTTAGGGTGCAAATAAGATCTGATTGTACCGGGAATACCCATCTAAGAAGCAGTAGTACAACTGTCAAGCTCTAATCAATGAATGGTACAAGATAATGATCTTTCCAGGTAGCATCATTTAGTTTCTGGTAATCCATACAAATACGACACTGGTCCCTGTTCTCGTAGGAATCAATTCATTCTTTTATCTTTACCACAGCCATACCTCTCTTCTTGGGAACACATTGTGTTGGACTTAGCCACTTGCTATTAGAGATCAGGTATACAATCACAGCATCTAACAACTTCATAAATTTCTTCCTTACCACTTCTTTTATCTCGTGAATGAGACGTCGTTCTTGTTATTCTTTGTATTTGTAATCCTCTACTATGTAAATTCTATGCATACACATTGCCGGACTAATCACAATAATATTAGTCATCTCCCAACAAATTGCTTTCTTTCTTCTCTTCAATATCCTCAATGCAGCCTCAACCTGTAAATCAGACAAATCTGCAGAAAGTATAACATGCAATGTTTCATTAGTACCCAAATACACATACCTTAAGTGAGCCGGTAGAATATTTAGTTTCAACTTAGAAGCTTCTACTATCGTTGGTGTTGGTGGAGGGCCTAACTCTCAATATAAAGACCCTACATGACTCATATGAATTTCTACTAAAGCTAGATTTAAGCATTATTCAGCCTAGAGCTTCAGTGTCTCCCTCTAACTCATGACCCCCTATCACTTCCTCTAACTGATTTTCAAGTATAAGCAAATTTTATTCTACTATGTGATAAACCTCAGTAATAGACGAAAACTCTTCATAAATAGAAGGCAATTTTAAAGAGCAGTAGACATGTCATGTGCCATCTTCGTAAGTTGACCAGCTGCTACATCAATCAATACCCTATCTGCAGCCATGAAAGGTCGTCCAAAGATGAATGGGACTTTTTCGGGTTTAAATTCTAAATTAATAAAATCTACAGGAAAATCAATGAACCTAATTGCACTAGAAAATCTTCTTCCATTCCCTCTTTCCTAACAATGGATCTATCCACGAGTTGGAGAATAACAATTGTTATTTTTGGACTCCCCAACCCAAGTGTTGATACAAAAAGAAGAGCATCTAATTTATACTTTCCCCCAAATAACATAACCCTTGGCCATGACCCCTTTACCCAATAGTAATTTGCACAGTAAAACTACCCGAATCCTTTAACTTTTTGGGCAATGTATTTTGGATCCTTGAGATGCACTCCTCACTAAGTGATACAGTTTAATACTATATGAGCCTCCCCTTTCTCTCCATAATGTCCTTCACGTATTAAGCATACTTGGAAATAACCTACAAAATGTCAAGCGAAGGTAATCAATGTGGACGTATTTAAGTAGAGAGAAACTTACTGAAGCATTCATCTTTCGGGTAAATTTACACGGACGTCCGTTAAGACATCATTTATGGAGCCGATTGGTGACCACGACAAACTCATTTCAAAGTTTAAACGAGCCCTGAGAAGGAAAAATCCTCATATAACCGACTTTCGTATGCAATAGTCCACAACCTTTTTTGGTGATCCGGAATTTCGAGATGATTTTTTAAAACAATTTACATGAAAGTCCATTAACACCCTATATATGGAGCCGGTTGGTCACCACGACTAAAATTGTAACATCTATCAAATTTAGATAGCTGGGAAGAATCTTAGATGTTGAAATAGTCATTTTGAAAAAAAAAATCTAGAAAATTTCTTATGTTGGAGAAAGTGAATTTCGGATAACAACAAATGGTCATAACTCCTAGATCAGGATGAGTTATAGGTAATTCTTTGTATGGTGGGAAGTCTCATGGCGAGATCTTTCCGACGGCGCTGAGTTTGCACGATTTCGATTTCATATGAGTAAGATATGTCTTTCAGAATTTGGGTTGTTGTATTGAGGATAGTCCATTCTAGATTTTGGAAGGGCGAAGTTGTGTTTTACTTACCCAATTATTTAATTGTTTTTTGGTAATAAGTAGGGTTGAAAGCTAATGCCATTCAGTTTACGTATTTAGAAAGCAAGTGAGGGTTTTGAGAGAAGAGAAAATACGAGGATAAAGGATAAGAAGAATAAAAAACACCAAGATTGTTGAGTGGACTTCGTCGGGGCTAATCCCTATTGAGGTATGTGAGATCATGTGGTGTTGGTTTCTTTCACCCTCCCTCCAACTTGATTCAATATAGCAATTTAGAGTTTTTTGAATGAAAATTTTAAAGTTCTTGATGAAATGTTATGAAGTTCTTGCTGATTGAATTGTAGTTGATCTCAAGTTGTTTTTATTCGGGACTATTTCAGGATAAACTATTAGGTTATGAGTTATTTAGGGATCTTAAGTGTTTGGGGCGGGATACATGAGAATTTAGAAGGCTTAGAGATGAAAAAAGAGAAGAAAAGTCACCGCGTCTTCTAGACCGCCTCAAGGTAAGCTCTGTTTGATAGGCTCTGGTGCGGCGCGGCTCCAAGAGCACCCAAGACTAGTGTCTGCAATACAAGCCCTGGCACCCCGCGCCACTACCCCCTGGAGACCTCATTCTTTCCCTATTTTTCCGTACTAGTTTCTATGTGATGTACCCACATTTCCTAATTGAATCCATTACTATAAGGTACATCTAAAAATCATGAATTCATGCCTGCACATGATATCATTAACCTTGAATCCATAATCCAATTCAATACAAGTTAGGATCAAAGTCTAAGAAGCCATGAGTTAAGTCTAAAGGTTAAGAAGTAAGACAAAGTAAAGTTTCATAAAGTTCCAACAGTCTTATTTAAACGTTTTAACTTAATTTTAAGGCTCAAGTCTCTAGTAAAAGATAGAGTAAAAGTTGAAGTATTTCCTTCAATTAAGGGAACTAAGTATTTACCTAAAGAGTTGATGTTCATCCTTTAAAGAAAATAATTGATCCAAGTATTTCCCTAATAGTCATTTCAAAACCCAAGTTTCAAGCTTAGTAAAGAGTAAAGAGTAAATACTAACAAATCAATTTGAAGTTATTGTCTTCTAAAATTTTGGGAGACTATGTTTCTCCAAAGAGATATTGAAATGTTCTCACATTTAAACAAGGAAGCTAAGTTTTCCAATGAGCCTTCGTGCTGGTGTTCAGAAAAGAGTTATATCTTTATAAAATGAAGCCAGTAGGGAAACTGCGATTCCCAGAAGTGTTTTTAAAGCGATGTTTTTTGGACTTATCTCAAACCATGGAATTGGTATGTTTTAAAAATATAAGATCTAGTATATTTTTGTGATTAGTATTGAGCGCCGATGTGGGGATGCGATTTTTACAATAAATCAAGTATCCATCAAAACAATTTAATCATCATTGTTAGAAAAAGGTAATACTTGTTAGATGAACGTATTCGCAATTTAGTAGTGGATCCATTAGGCAGTTCAGGTCCTATAGTTTGGCAGGTTAAGGATTGTCCTTGACAGCGTGAGCTAAAACTCTGTATCATCACAATAACTATTAAATGAATGTTATCGGTTAGAGAACTCCCACAGTAGTAGATGCATGGTTCCTTAAGAGGTTCTATTTAATATGAGAATTCATTCATGTATTGCATGAATAGACTTTTAGAGGAATCATAATATATTTTCTTTATTATTATGGTTATGAGGTTATGTCACATTATTTTGTATGTAAACGTACATTTTAAAGTTAATGGTATGTTTGCATATACAGAGTTGAAAACCATGTTTTGAAAAAATTTTCATAATATTGTACAAGTCTTCAAACTGCTATATATTTAAATGAGTACGCATAATGATTTAGTTAAATAAGAATAGCCGAGGTAAGTGTTATTTCTTACTCATTTACAAGACTATGTTGTTTTAGCTTCCAACTCGTATATTTGTACATTCAATGTACTAATGCCACTTCACATGCATCGTATGATGATGCAGACCCATGTAACTAGGATCGACATTCCATCACACCTTTAATGTAAGCATATCAGAGCCTCCCTTTATTCCGGTGGACATCTTTACCTTTTAGTTATTTTCTAACAGTTTTTAGTTATTAGTATTATTGGGGGTCTTGTCCAAACATCCGTTTGTAATTTAAAGGATTCACCGACAAATAAAGTTTGTTCTTTAGTCTTTTCATATCTTTTGCGAATAATAAGACTTGAGTTTCCATTTTGGGTAAGTATTATTTTAATGTTATTTCTTGAGTTATGTCCTAGGTTGTAGGCTCGGGGAGAAACAAAAATGAATTTTTTCAAGGTTAAACGAGCCGCAGAGCAGACAAACCCCCATTTTACAGATTTTTATGTCCTATAGTCCACAATATTTTTTGGTGATCCATAATATCTAGATGTTTTTTGCCAATAAAATTACATGGAAGTCCTCTACAACCTTATTTATGGTGTAGATTGGTCACAAAGACCAAAACTGTCCATTTTAAAGGTAAAACAAGCCCATAATAGGCAAATCCCCCATTTTACTAATTTTTTTATGTTATAGTCCACCATCTTTTTTGCTGATATGGAATTCTAAAATGGTTTTTGCAAAGAATATACACGGACGTCCATTATGACCTTATTTGTTGTGTCGGTTGGTCAATACTGCAAAAATAGTTCATTTTCCAGGTCAAACGAGCCTAGAACTTGAAAACACCCCAATTTATCGATTTTCGTCAACTACAGTCAACCATTTATTTGTCTGATCTACAATTTCGAGATGATTTTGACAAAGATTACACATACATATATTAAGACTTTATCTATGGAGTCAGTTTGTTACCACGGCTAAAAAAACAAATTTTCAAGGTTGAAGGAGCCAATAGCAGGCAAATATATCATCTTACCGATATTTGTGTGCTATAGTCGACCATATTTTTTTGGTTATCTGGTATTTTGAGATAAAATTTGCCAAAACAATTACACGAATATCCATTAATACCTTATCTATTGAGTGGGTTGTTCAACGCCGCAAAAATGACCCATTTTTAAGGTAAAACGAGCCCATAGTAGTCAAACCCCCTATTTTGCTGATTTTCATTTGCCATAGTCCACCATCTTTTTTGTTGATCTGAATATCCAAGATGATTTTTGCAAAAAATTTACAAGGAAGTCCATTAAGACCTTATATATGGAACCGATTGGTAAGTATGACCAAAACGACTCATTCAAGGAATGAGCACCGAGCAAGCAAAACCCCCCTTTTTTGTCGATTTTCGTGTTCTATAGTCCACCATCTTTTTTGGTGATTGGAATTCTGAGATGATTTTTACCAAAAACTTTCATGAAAATATTTTAAGACTTAATATATGAATATTGTTTGTAAACATGGATAAAAAGGCCCATTTTAAAGGTCATACGTGCCCCAGACCACGCAAACCCTCAATTTTATTTATTTTCATGTGTTCTCGACCACCATCATATTTGATGATCATGAATTCCGAAATGATTTTGTCCAAAAATATACACGGAAGTCAATTAATACCTTACCTATGAAGTTAGTTGGCCACCATGGCAAGAACAACCCATTTTAAAGGTCAAACGAGCCCAAAGTAGGAAAATCTTCCAATTTATCAATTTTCATGTGCCCTCCACCATCTTTTTTGGTGATCCAAAATTCCATAATGATTTTTTGCAAATATTTATACGAGCGTCATTTAATACCTTATACATGATTCCCGTTGGTCACCACATTCAAAACATCCCATTTAAATGATCAACCGAACCATAAAACAATCAAACCCCCTATTTTACCGATTTTCGTCCACCATCATTTTTGGTGATCAGGAATTCCGAGATGATTTTTGCCAATATCAAACGGACGTACATTAAGACATTATATATGGAGTTGGTTCGTCACCACAGCCAAAGCATACCATTTCAAAGATTGAAAAAGCCCAGAGAAGGCAAACCTTTCATTTTACAAATTTTCGTATGTTATAGTCAATCATCATTTTTGGTGATCCAAAATTTCGAGATGATTTTTCCCAAAAATCTACACGGATGTATGTTAAGACCTTATCAATCGAGCCTGTAGGTAACCACGACAAAAACTGTCCAATTTTCAAGATCAAACGAGTCTAAGAGAAGGCAAATCCCCCATTTTTCAAATTTTTGTGTGCTATAGTCCAGCATCATTTTTGGTGACCTAGAATATCATGATGACTTTGCCAAGAATTTACACGGACATCCTTTATGACCTTTTCTATAGACCTGGTTGGTCACAACGTACAAAACAACACATTTTAAAGGTCAAATGAGCCAAAAAGCAAGAACATCCCCCAAATTTGTGAATTTTCGTGTACTATAGTCCACCATCTTTTTTGGTGATTCGTGATTCAAAGAATTTTTTATCCAATAATTTACATGAAAGTCATTCAATACTATATATATGGAGCCGGTTGGTACGCGCGGCCAAACAACAAATTTTCAAGGTCAAACAAGCCCCAATATATGCAAAGCCCTTATTTTGCCGATTTTCGTGTGCTACATTCCACCATCTTTTTCAGTGATCTTGAATTCTGTGATGTTTTTTGACAAAAATTTACATTGAAGACCATTAAGACCTTATCTACGGAACCAATTGATCACTATGTCCAATATGGCCTATTTTAAAGGTCAAAATAGCCCTACAGCAGGCAAACCCCTTATTTTGCCGATTTTCATGTGCTATAGTCAATCAATTTTTTGTGATCCTAAAATTTCAAGATAATTTTTGCCATAAAATTATAAGCACGTCCATTAAGACCTTAAGTATGGAGTGGGTTGGTCAACATATACTATACAACCTATTTTCAAGGTCAAATGATCCCAGGGCACGCAAGCCCCGCATTTTGTTGATTTTCGTAGCTATATTCCACCATATTTTTTAGTGATCAAAAATTCTGAGATTATTTTCACAAAAAATTTACACGAATGTTTTTTAAGACATTTTATATTGAGTATGTACGTCACCACGATAAAAACAACTCATTTTCAAGGTAAAACGAGCCTAGGGCAGGAAAACCCCCAATTTTGTCCATTTGCATATGCATACTCCACCATCTTTTATGTTGATACGGAATTCCAAGATGATTTTTGCCAGAAATTTACACAGAAGTATATTAAGACCTTATGTAGGTATCCGGTTTGTCACCATGTCCATAAAAACCCATTTTCAAGGTCAAATTAGCACCAGATCAATTAAACCCCCACCCCATTTTGCTGATTTTCGTGTGCACTATCATCTTTTTTGGTGATATGCAAATCCAGATGATTTTTGCTATATATTTACATGGAAGTACATTAAGATCATATGTATATTCGATTTGTCACTATGGCCAAAATGACTGATTTTCAAGGTTAAACAAGCACCAGAGTAGGCAAACCCCCTATTTTACCCATTTTCTTATGTATAGTCAACCATTTATTTTCTTGATCCAGATTCCGAGATGACTTTTGTTAAAAATTTACATGAATGTCCTTTAAGACCTTCTCTATGGATCTGGTTGGTCACCACGACCAAAATCACCCACATTCAAGGTGAGACAAGCCCTAAGAAGGTAAAACCCCTATTTTGCCGATTTTCAATTGCAATAGGTCACCATCTTTTTAGGTGATCTGGAATTCTGAGATTATTTTTCCCAAAATTTACATGGACATCATCTAAGACATATACATGGAGTCGGTTTGTCACTACGGCAGAAAGGACACCCATTTTAAATGTCAAAAGACGCTTAAAACTAGAAAATCCCCTATTTTTCTTATTATCGTGTGCAATAGTCCACCATATTTTTGAAGATTCGGAATTTCGAGCAGATTTTTCAAAAAATTTACATGGAATTCCATTAAGACTTTATCTATGGATTCGGTTGATCACCATAGCAAAAAAAATCATTTCAAGGTCAAACGAGCCCAAAGCAAGCAAATCCGCCATTTTCCCCTTTTTGTGTGCTAAAAGTCCACCATCTTTTTTGATGATATGAAATTTCGAGATGATTTTTGCCAAAATTTACTTAGAACTCAGTTAGAAACATACATATGGAGCCGGTTTGTCACCAGACCATAATAGCCTATTTTAATGGTCAAATTATCCCATAGAAGGCAAATCCCCCATTTTTTTAATTTTCGTGTGCAATAGTGAACCAATCTTTTTTTTTGGTGATCTGGAATCAAAGATTATTTTTTCCAAACACTTACACTGACGTCTATTAAGACCTTATCGTGAAGACGGCTTGTCACCACAGATAAAATGACCTATTTTCAAGCTCAAACGAGCACAAAACAGGCAAACCCCCCTACCCCCATTTTTTCCAATTTACATGTCCTATAATCCACCATATTTTTTGATGATCCGGAATTTTGAAATGAGTTTTGCCAAAAATTACATAGACCTCTATTAAGATCTTACCTACGGAGACGTTTGGTCACCACGACCAAAATGGCTCATTTTAAGGTCAAATGAGCCCAAAGCAGGTGAATCCCCCATTTGGCTAATTTTTTTGTTCATAGTCCACCATCATTTTTGTTCATCCGGAAATCATAAATGCAATAATATTACACAAAAGTTCGTTAAGAGCATATCTATGAAATCGGTTTGTCACCACGGCTAAAACATTCTTTTTTCAAGTTCAAACGAGTCCAATACAAACCCCCCATTTTGCCAATTATCGTGTACTATAGTCCACAATCTTTTTATGATATTCGGATTTCCGAGATGATTTTTTCCAAAAATTTACATGATGGTCTGTTAAGAACTCATATATGTAGTCGATTGGTCACCACAACAAAAACGAGACATTTTTTGGGTCAAACGAGCTCCAAGCAGGCAAACCTACTGTTTCTCTATTTTCGTGTGCTAAAGTCCACAATCTTTTTAGGTGATCCAATATTCTAGGATGCTTTTTGAAAAAAAATTGTATGGAACTTCGTTAAGACCTTGTATATGCAGCCCTTTGGTCACCACAAAAAAAAAATTTAAGGTCAAATGATCCTAGCGAATGCAAAACAACCAATTTGCTGATTTTCGTGTGCAATTCCACCATTCTTGTCTCGGGATCTAGAATTCCGAAACAATTTTTCCAAACATTTACACGAACTCCCATTAAAAACTTATTTGTGTCGAGGGTTTCTCACCACTTTAAAAACAACCTATTTTCAAGATCAACCGAGCCTCAGAGCAGGGAAATCCTCCCCAACCAATACCACCTTTTTACCAATTTTCATGTGCTATAGTCCACCATCTTTTTTGGGTATCTAGAATTTCAAGATTGTTTTTTCCAAAAACTCACAAGGATGTCTGTTAGACCTTATCTATGAAGTCCATTGGTCACAACGACAAAAACGACTCATTTTAGAGGTCAAACGAACCTAGATAAGGAAAAATCCCTATTTTGTCGATTTTTGTTTACAGTAGTCCACCATCTTTTTTGGGTTTCTAAAATATAAAGATTGCTTTTGCAAAAAATTTACACGGATGTCCGTTAGACCTTATCTATGAAGTCCATTGGTCACCACGACCAAAACGACTTATTTTAGAGGTCAAAAGAACCTAAAGAAGGCAAACCCCCTATTTTGTCATTTTTTTGTGTACAGTAGTCCACCATCATTTTTGGGTATCCAAAATTTCGAGATTGTTTTTGTAAAAAGTCTACATAGATGTCCGTTAGACCTTATCTATGAAGTCGATCGGTCACCATGACCAAAATGACTCATTTTACGGGTTAAACGAACCTAGAGAAGGCAAACCCCCTATTTTTCTAGGTAATTAGTCGGCAATCAGCATCTTCATGACCTTTGTTCTTACAAAAGGTACAATACAAAGGAAGAGTATCAAAAACAATCTATTGATAGTTTTTAACGAGCTAACAAGATTATTCATCCAAAAAGTGCATCCTTACTTGTGTTGAATGTTTGTCCATAAGATCAAGAATGGCCTTAACTCTAGCGGTTTTAGGTCTTTTCCTATCTTAAATGGCTTTATCTGGCTACTCGCTTACCAATAGCCAATGCTATGGATAACAAAGGTCTTCGAGAAAAAAGATTTGGTGGCATATCCGGTAGAGAAAAGATTTTGAAGTTTCTTGCTAAGGGTTAATGTTTTGTGTCCATGGAAACTTACAGAACAGATGTCGCTCCCTATTAAATTGAAGATCACCAAGCTGTTTTCAAATAACAGAGCAAATATCTTCATAAACATCACCACGAATTACAAGATGGCATGCTGCAAGCGAGCCAATAAATCTATGTCCTTTGATGACCAATTGTTTTGGAATTAATTTTCTCAGTTCGTGCAAGTTTGCTGCACCATAGGAAAGTGTCATTATTACGGCATGATGAAGTCTTTCTTCAACAGCATCTCATCTAATTCCTTAAAAGTAAAACAGAAAGTTTGTTCCCTGTATATTAATTAAAATAGGTTTCAAGATTGTTTTGGTCAGTGTTGTAGGATTATAGCTCATAAGAGATGCATAGGTATTTTTTATGGTTTGACTCTCCCACAGTTTGAGACTAGGGAGAGGCAGTGGAAGACATGAGAGTCTTCTAAGTTGCCTTTGACAAAAATATTGAAATTAAGTGCGTAGTTCACTAAACTAATATTTTCAGCTTCTCGTAGCACATATGTTTGAAGTCATATATCCCAAAAAGTGTTAATTGTAATACTAGTATTATTTGTACCAGAGTTAAATTTACACTCAACCATTGTAATAAAATTTAATACAAATACTATTTTGATATATATTACCAAATAACACCATTAGTGTTGAAGAAAGTGTCAAGTGTTATCTATTGATTTATAATGTTACAATAAACACATGTCATTCATTTAGTTTTTTAATGTAAGCACTCAATATTATAATTTTCTAGTACAATAAGTATAACATCACAAATTTAAACTTCCAAGTTTTCTTAAAATTCTATGCAAAAATACTTTATATGTATTTGATTTAACCTAAACCAGACATTTTTATATCAAGAGTTTCAAATTAAAGAAATCAAAGAAAATTCAATCTACAAATTATGCATCTTTTCTATTACTGTCATAGTTGTGACATGTCAGTTGAATAAGGTTAAGAACATTTGTTTGTTGTTCGTGTATCATATACCCTGACCTTACAACGATATTCTTATTTAGTTTGTACAGATTATGATGCTTCCGGATGAACAAAGAGTAATTTACCATCTCCTGATTGACTAAGCAACCTTTCCATTCATTTAATGGATGACATTCTAAATAGGTTTTCTTTTCGAGATGTTGTAATAACTAGTACACTTTCTACGGCTTGGCAATATTCTTGTCGTAGAATTCCAGAGGTTAAATTTTGATCAAACAGTCTGGGAAACACCAGAACACTTGACATCTCTTACCATTTGATTTATTTTTATTCTCGATTGTTTCTTCAGATTTCATATAGTAACAACATTGAAAATTACCCTTGACATTGCTATTCTAAAAGTATGTCTTAATGTTGATCGTATGATACATTTACTCGACACAAATTTCATTCAACATTTCATACTTATACTTTCATTTACTTATGCACCATACAAGATCCCTTACTTATTTTATTATTGTTAAGCATTGAGGCATTTGTATCTCATAGGATGTGAAATGCATCTTCCATGCTTCCTTCAAGGATTTAATTAGTTAATTAACCCAAAAAAATTAAAATTTGTAACATTATCTTCAAAGACGTTTGAATATTCGATCTCTAATTTCTTGTTGCTTGAGGAGTTATTGCTAAAAGACATACACAATCAGTACCTCGTGACTGTTAATGCTCCTAAGCTTAGCTTATTTGTCGTTCGCGGCGATATACAATTGATACATCCAGAAAATGTTCCTCCTCTTTCAAATGTTTTGTATGAGCCTAAAGAATTAGTTCTAGAGGAAACAAATAATTTTGACAATATTTTTTCATCTATTCTTCCTCACGAGTATTTCAGTTGGGATAATTTTGAAATAATGTTGCTTCATTTTACTTGTATTTCCATGCACGTACTCTTCTTTTTGGCATCCTGATATTTATTATTTTATCTGTACGTCGATATTGGATTATTTGAATTTATACCAACATGGCTTCATCAACTATTAATTGTCTCAAATGCCTATTCATATCTTGGATTACTCTATGAGAGTTTTTTAAGATTTTCTTTGCTCTTTGCAAGCTAGGGAGCTCTCCCAATTTGGAAGAAATTGAAATTCAGGTTGTCACAAATGTTTATTTTTCTCTCTATCTTTTCCATTAACGAATTTGACGGTTTTTTCTTGATTTTTTTAGGTGTGTATCCTTATAGATGGGAATTATTTCGAACCTGTGCCCCAAAAGATTGTTGGAATTGATGCATGCTTCTTGGACATCATATTTAATCATCTGAGGATAGTTGACTTTTATGATGTACTATTAGAAAAGGGTGAAATGCAATTTATCAACTGAAGTCATCTAGCAAAAGTTATGTATCTTGTTGATTAATATCGTTATCACAATCCTTCTTAATTTTTGTCTAAAATGATTTGGAAGTGTAAACAGAAAGAAGATGCTTGGTTTATGGCGTATTAATGTTGTGTTTTGCGTTTGCTTTAAGGTACAATAAAGATTTTTTCTACTTGGAAACATTGAATGGTGAACTTGGATAAATGTCGTGAGTACAGTGTTTGAGAACAAATATGGTTTTTTACATTTCATGCTTGTTCTTGAATGAAGTATAACTTGAGACTTTGGTAGTTTATATCAAATTTATGATGTGTGTTAATTTTCTTAGGAAACTTGAAACATTTAGTGGAAACTTACTTTGTAAATAGTTGGAATTTCTTTACTTTTAAGGTATTAGTGTCACGACCCAAAACGAGCCGCGAGTGGCACCCACACTTACCCTCCTATGTGAGCGAACCAACCAATCTAAACCCCAACATTTCAACCATAATAAACAGAAAATAATGCGGAAGACTTAAAACTCATTAACGAAATAAATTAATAACTTCTAAAATTTATAAATCACTATCCCCAAAATCTCAAAGTCATCACCACAAGAACATTCTATCCTCAAATTACTAAATATAAGAGTGTCTAGGAAGCTAAAACAAGAAACAAATGGTCCATGTCCGAACTTCAAGGACATGAAGACATGAATGAGAGAGAATCCAGTTCGAGCTAGGAACAATAGCTCACCCTGAAATCTGACGTGATGAAGACTGGCTAGAGTTGCGGTTGAGTTGAAGACGACGGTACGTTTGTTGCACTCCACAAATAACAAAGAGTAAACATACAAGTAGGGGTCATTACAAAACACAAGTACTGAGTAGGTATCATTGGCCAACTCAAAATAGAAAGCAATATATATATATGATAATAACATAAAATATACTACCATACTCAACAGGTGACAACAACAAGTACCATAACCATTGGCCACAACACAAAGCACATCTAGGAGGACTTAAGCCTCCACACCATACTCATTTGGGAAACAGGTTCTTTAAATTTGAGTATATTAGCATAATTTAAGATTCACTCTCTTTACTATCATAGTGTCGGAACGTGACACTCCGATCCCCTCAATATTCATTCATGTTACTATCCTGGTGTCGGAACGTGACACTCCGATCCCTTACTACTACGTGTCGGTTCGTGACACCCGATCCTCTACTATCCTTGTGTCGGAACGTGACACTCCGATCCTCTACTATCCTGGTGTCGGAACGTGACACCCGATCCACTACTACTATCCTGGTGTCGGAACGTGACACCCGATCCACAACTACTATCCTGGTGTCGGAACGTGACACCCGATCCACTAACCTCATTCTTTTAGTTCATCAAGCCTTCTTTTATACCAAGGCATCATCATTAACAGAGAGGGTTTTAAGTTTAAGCTTCACAACCTCATCTTTCCAACCCATTTCAATTACATAAGCACATCATGCAAGCATACAATTAAGCATATAGAAGACTTTACAATACTACCCAATACATATCATTCGCTATTAAGAGTTTACTATGAAATAGCATAAACCATAACCTACCTCTACCGAAGAATTCGTGATCACGCAAGCTACTCCTCAAGGTCTTTGCTTTCCTCTTTGTTCTCTCTTCTCTCGCTCGTTCGTCCCCCTCTTCTGTTCTTTCTATTTTTCCTTATTCAAACTCTTTTTGTTTTACCCTAATTACCATATAATTAAGTATAAAAGATGACAAAAGTAACCCACTTTTTATTTCAAGGTTATCACCTTTAAACCCCAAGTGATTGAATTATTAACATTAAGCTAGTAACTTTATAATCATAAGCAGGAATAGTCCAAAACAGCCCTTAAAACTTTAAACAGAAATCCGACCCAGTCAGGGTTACGCAGCCTGTGACGGCCCGTCGTGCCTGCGACGGTCTGTCCTGCTGCTTCCGTCACAATGTTCAGAGAATCAATTCATTAAAGAGTCTGTGACGGTCCGTCGTGCCTACGATGGTCTGTCCTGCTTTTCCGTCGCGAAGTTCAGAGAGTTGTTCTCACTACCCAATTTTTCCGGAGTCTAAGTATTTTGGAACGAGACACCCTCGACGGTCTGTTGTGCCCATGACGGTCCATCGTGGGATCCGTCGACTCAGACAGTTATTACCAGAAATAAACTCTATTGCTCAAAACGACTAAACAGGTCGTTACAATAGTCAAAGATATATCGAGAAGTATTTATGTTGAAAATGATCCCTCCTTATCTGTGAAGAAGAAACTCGAAGAAGAATCATTCAATTTGGGTTTCTTGAGTTGAAGTTTATTTTGATGTGATGTTGTGTGTTAAATTCTCTTAGGCGAGCTTGAAGTATTTAATGGGGACTTTCTTTTTGTATGGTTGGTAGGAATTTTCTATTTCTTAGGAATATGTTTGACATGATTCTTCCTCATCTTTGAAGAAAAAACACAAAAAGAAATCACCCGTTTGTGCCAATCAAATATATCAAAAAATGAATATTAGGACATACCTTTATACTAGTAATGTCGAGGGTAACTTTCAATGTCATTCCTATATGAAACCTGAGAAAAAAATCGAGAATGGGAATAAATCCAATGGTAGGGGATGTCAACTACTCTACTGTTTCCTAGACCGTTTGATCAAATTCCTCATGTGGAATTCTATGACAAGTATATAGTTAATTCGTACAATGTTTACATGTTCTTACAACATTTCAAAAAGAACAACCTATTTAGAATACCATTGAATAAAATAATGGCAAGGTTTCTAAGTCGATCAGGGGAATGTAAAATAAGTCTTTGTTCATATGAAGGTATGATAATCTGTAGAAATTAAACAATATTTGAATTGGTACGATCAGAGTTTACGCTACACTAACAACTAACAAGCATGTCACAACTCTAACAATTAAAAAAAGGTGAATAATTTGTAGATGACATTTGCATTGATTTCTTTAATTTGCAACTCTTGATATAAAATCATCTACTTAGGTTAAATTAGAAAAATATAGATTATTTTTCGTATAGAATTTGATGAGAGCGTAGAAGTTTAAATGAGTAATGTTATACTTAATTGTACTAGAAATTTACAGCATTAAGTGCTTAGATCCAAATATTATATGAATGACATGTGTTTATTGCAACTTTATAAATAAATATATAACATGTGATACTTCCTTCAACACTAAAGGATTCATTTGGTAGTATATATAAAAATAGTATTTGAATTTAATTTTAGTACAAATGTTTTACTGTAAATTTAACTCTAGTACAACTAATACTACTATTTCAATAAACCTTTTTAGGGATATATGACCCCAAACATTTCTGCTACAAGAAGAATGTTTATGTATCCAAATTGATGGGAAATATTTCGAACATGTGCCCCATTGTTGACCGACTGAAAGCATGGGACAAAGATGCACAAAAAAAGGGCTAAAAAAAGTGGGAATTTCGGTGGGTGGGGGCAATTATTATTGAGGTTCCTTATTTTCTTGTCCGTATTATTTATATAACATGATTTAATTTTACATAAGAAAATTAAAAATTAAAAGGAAATTGAAATATGTCATGTTATAGAAATCATAGATATTAATGTGATTATAAATTACCTTCTGAAAAACTAGAGGTATAATATGTCTCTTTTATTTAATATTAGTTGTTTATTTTTCTCATTATAATAAATCATAAATAAAATTGATAAATTTCATTAAATTGCACTTTATGAATTTTTTTTAAGGTTTACAAACATGATTAAATTTGGAAATTTAAAAAAGGTATAATTTTAAAGATAAATTAGATCAAAATAGTTGAAAGAATTATTTACAATAAAGTGAACAATTACAATAGGACTACGAAAAGACTATCTTTTCGAAATAACCTAGGAAAATATAAATATCACATAAATAAAGGGGTAAAAAGAGTAAAAATTAATGTGAATATTTATTAGAGAAATTTGCAAGTATATTTAGTTACTGAAAATTTACTTTGATTTGTCAAATTCAGTCCACTTAATTATTTTTAGCATGTGATATTGAATACCTCAAAATAGTTAAATTTGATTGTATGGGTCAGTTACATATTCAATTTTCTGATTATATGACCTTTTTTTTTATCATAAGAAATCGTCATTTTTATGCATAAGATACCTAGAAAATACAAAGAAATATCACTTGTTCAGTATTATTGACACAAAACTAAAAATTTACCAACTTTTATGTAATGGCGAATCAAGACGGGGCGAAGGTATATTCATTTGAATTTTCTTCACAAAACATTTATATGATATATATAAGAGTTTTTTGAGTGTTTATACATAAATATTAAATTCCGCAACATAAATTGCTTTGTACATTGTAAGGCGTTTCAATTTAACTTGTTTAATTACCCCTTTTTTTAACAAACCATGAAAAAGTTTGAGGGTTTGTACTGGTATGAATTTTTTATAGGGAAAATACATAAGTACCTCCTCAACCTATGTCCCAAATCTCACAAACACACTTATATTATACTAAGGTCCTATTACCCCTGAAGTTATTTGATAAAAAATTTTATACCTCTTTTTAGCCTACGTGACACTTTATTTCGGGGCTCACCGCGTGTTACTTTTTCATTCAAAGTAGTATCACGTAGTGCGAATAGGGTAGATGTTGAGAATTTACTTTGGAAGCTAGCTCGAGTCAGATACCTTCAATGTGATTTATGAAGCTTATATTATGTATCATACTGCAACTACTAGATCGAAATTACACTATAATGAAACAACAACAACAAACTCTCATAAGAATAGGACTAGAGTTGCACAAAAAACAACTGCACTAGAGTCACAGTAAAACAACACTAGAATCATACCATAACAACACTAAAATTACACCAGAAAAGCCTCAAAACTACAATTGAAATGCACCAAAACAGTACCAGTATTTTCACTCTAAAACGACACTAGAATCGCATCAAAACATTACTTAAATTGCATTGAAAAGTCTCAAATTTTTAAAAATGACAATTGCACAATAGATACAACAATAAAACAAGCTTATAATTCCTTATTTTTTACTATTGAGGAAATTGACGATGTTTCTGATAATTCGACTTGCATGATTTCTGGGTTGGTGGAATAGTCCAGAAGATTATATAGCCTCTAATTCATGATCTTTTTTCCCTCCAGGTGCACATTACTATCACATCTATTCTTTTCTTTTTAAGATGATAACCTCATATTTTTAAGCTTTTCAAGATAGCGGGCATGATAACTGTACTGAAAGTAGAGTGGCTTGCCCTAATTTCATGTTTAACGGTTGGCTGTTTTTTTAATTTTTTGTATGTATATTCATTGTTTTTCCCTAGGTTTATTGTGGTGATGTTATGCTTCAATTTCTAGCTTTGGTTTTCCACTATAAGATGTGATTTAGTTTTCCATAACATTCAGGTTAGTTGGTGAAGGCGGAATCACAGGTGAACCAAATGATGGGTCTCAAGAAGTGGAAAAACTCCTTTATACATTCCAATCCCAAGGAAAATTCTTCTAAGCAAAGATATTTTGAAGAGTGGAGGTTGCACCACAGGAAGCTTTTAAAAACCTTACTCAAAGTTGTGGGGAAAATTTCCGAGTATGATTTTATACCTATTGAGGAGCGATTGAGGAAAGTTATCAAAGGACCTAAACCGAGTGCCTTGAAACAAAAAATTTCTAGTAAAATGATTGTATCATAATTAAAGGAAGAACTAGAAGCACAAGGTATACAAACATATGAAACCAAAAATGTACTCTACCAACGAGTGCAGAAAAGAAGGAAAATAAATTGCTCTAGTGGCAGGCAGTTTCGGTTCCTCCAATTGAGGAGGAAGAAGAAGGGGTAAATGTTATTCCAAGTGTATTAAATGTAACTACTTGTCTTGATATATCATGCAAATCCATGTCATTACTCACAATCTATATTGTTTTATTTTTTCAGGTTGACGAAGAGCTAGATGAGTTGATCTCACGTATAAAGTTGCATGAAAGAAATATAAAATTCTGGAAACACCACTTTCTTGGGGAGGGATTAAATGAAAATTATGCCAAGCCATTGAAAAAAATAACTTGGAACCTACTAATGTCATAGATGATAATGATATTGTCGATGATATCTCAAAGAGGCTAAAAATGATGAGGCACACGATGACGAGGCACAAGATGAGGAGGAAGAAGTGGAGAAAACTGATAAGTGAATTCTTCCTCTTTTTTCCAGATAAGTTATAATAATGAATTCTCTCTTAAACCAAAAAACCTAACACATAGCACATGTTCGAAAAAAGGAAGAAAAAAGAAGTAGTATAAGAAAGTAGCAGAAGTTTTGTTTTGCCAAAAGCAATGTAAAACCAAATACGCATCGCATCTGTAAGGAAGTAATTAGCATACTCTTTATTTCAACACACTATCATTAAGTGTTCTAAAAGGGAAAGTTAAAAGAGAACATACAAAACAATAAATACAAGAATCTCATAATGTTTACATCAATAGCTTAACATCACGTATCCAAACAAGTTCCCAAAGGACTAATGGTCTTCCTTGATAACCCCATCTAGTACCCCCAGTTATTTTTCACAAAATACAAATCAACACCCTCCTCTTCTCCGCATTAGAAGCTCACTGAACAGATGAAAAAAGAGAAATTACCAAACGCAGAAGCTCACCTTTAACTTGAGGATGAACGAGACAATAGACATTAACCTTTCACCTAAGACATGAGTAATTTCACATAAGATGGGAGCAATCAAAAGAGAAGGAGACGGGAAAAATAAAAAGAAGGGAGAGGAGCAATACCTGATAGACAGAAGAATCTCTCAACTCCTGCTATTGGGAGAAACCCATATTTTTTAGAGATTGTAATTTTTTGTTTCCTTTTTGTGTGTTCTATGGATTGATGAGTGAGACTCGGTAAAAAAACTAGCAACAAACTTAGCGACAAATTATGACATTTTTCGCTACAAATAATTATAATTATCTACAAGAAATTTTAGCGACGGAAATTTCTATCACGACAGAATTTAAATTTCATGAAATATATTTAGTATTCTAGAAACACTTTTTCGTCACTCATTCCGTCGCAATATATATTTAAATTGTAACACCTACTTTTTGTAAAATACGTATCGGAATTTAAGGTGCCAAAGTTTCCCTCTATTATTGAGCGACAAAAAATATATTCCGTCGCCAATCCATTGATATGTTATAACTCAAAAAATTGTTTGTAGTTTTTTTCAACAAATGGCTAATTTGTTGCTAATCCGTTGTTATATAGCGGCGAAATTGGTTTCGTCGCTAATATCAGTTGCTAAACACTGTTTCTTTTTGTATTAACATTCATATGTGTGGGTGCATATACATGTATATCTATCTCTGACAAAAAAAAAAGATAGAATTAACATTTCACTTTTAATGAGTGTAGATCGATCCTTGTGGTAGAGAAACACCCAGAAAAGTAGGGTTTGAATCAAGCTAAAACCTTTATTTCTTTTAAGTTTATTGGTGCACCTTAAGTCTTCAATTCTTAAGCTCATATTAGATTGTTATAGACAAAAAAATTTATGTTCTATTATGACATAAGATTTTAGACAACCACTATTAAGATTGAAGAAAGAAATATGTGTTAAGAGTGGGCATTTAATAAAATACAATAATACTTTTTTTAGATTTAATACATAATGTTAGAAATATAACTAAAAGAAAGAGAATGATTCTTATTTAGTCCTACAATCCACGAAATCCAAAAAGTAAAAGTATGAAAAAGCATAGTCAAGTTTTTAAGCATTAAATCATTTTTTTAAAAAGGCATAATTACTCTTTTGAACTACCATCGAAATTTTAAGTACAGACATTTTCTTTACATGTCCTAATACCTCCTAGAACTATTTTCATATGTAATAAATATACATTTTTTGGTGTAGAAGTGGTGTAGAGAATGTTGAAAGCAAATGACAAGTAAAAAATATGAAGAAGAAAAATTAAACTATATTCAACATATGTCCTTTCTTAATTGAACATTTAACCATTAGTTAGTACACATAATTAATAAATTAACTCTGTGACGGCACAATCTAATTAGTGGTCTAAAGCTAAAAAGAAGTTGGAGGTATAAATTTTGACTACATTTTTTAACGTGAGACAAGTTATTTCTTTCTTTTTGATAAAAATAGTTTTATATGTTATGATCTTTCCAAATGTTTTTGACTTTTCCAAAGAGTTGTGAGCTACAGTTTGTTTAATGTAAATAGAGGAATTTTTTGCCACTATTATTTGTAGTGTTTTTCGTCATACGGTAGTCGAATTAAAATGCATTAATTATACTTCGTATGAAGTTTGTTTCATTCCTTATACTTTTCTTCCTCTTACTTCATGAAGATTAATCTTTATGACAAGTCATAGTTATTAATTTAACTATGACAATTTCTTTTTACTATGTTGTTAACGTTTTTTAAACTCTTTGAAAAATATCAGCAAGGATGATTTAAAATTGATTTTCTCTTTCTTCCCTTCCTACATGTTTTTTCCAATAGATAAAGAAAATGGTTTTAATTCAAGTCTGACATTACTATTCTTGCACCTCTCAGTACAAAGCTCACAAAACAGCTGTAATGATTCATTTCATTATATTTGTCTCATTATTAACAAAATATTTATTTCTATCATTATACTTTGTAGGTATTTTCGGCTTTATGGGAATTGAATTTAAATAGATTGATTAAACTTCTTATGAAGTATGTTTCATTTCTCAAAGTTTTCTTACTCCTATCTAATGAAGCTTAATCATTTACTAAAAGTCATACTAATTCATGTATCTATTGCGATTTATTTTTTCTATTTTGGTGTCTTTTTTTTTTAGTTAAAAATTTCAGTGAGAATGATTGAAAATTTATCCTTTTTTTTGTCACTCTTTATAGGATTTTTCGTATACTTTTTGAAAATATTTCTTGTGGATTGTGTTATATTTGATAGCATAGAACAATAAATATATGATAATTAATACGCAAAAAATGTTGAAGTTTGTTAAAAGAACCAAATAGATTGCTCTCTTCTTTGACACAGTTAGTATTGATTTCTCGTTCTTATGTACAAACATTTTATATGTCATTGCACCCTTCCTAGAAAATTATTATAGAGACAATCATTTCACTTCTTTTATCACAAGTTAACTAATTTGACATATTTCTTTGTCTCTTCTTTTTAGACATAATAGGAGATCAAGCTTTCTTGAAACAAATAAATGTCAAAAATACACTACTCGGCTATGAATATGCACTGTAATGAACAGCGCCAGAACCTTTACGTACATTAACTAATGGTCATTACATTCAATATTGCTATTGACTTTTTCCAGGGGCATTTATAATTGTCTCTAAATATAACTTTTGCCGCAGTAATAACTCTTTGTTTTGATCAAGTTTTGTTTTATGGTTTTTGATAACTAAGTAATAACTCTTTATTTTGGCTTCTTTCAATTAAATTTGTGAATTATAAACTTTGATAAAGTTCAATACACTTATTTTTGAAAAATATGTTAAGCAACGATTGTTAGGAATGTAAGATTGTCTTTATTATTATTTGTAGAAATTTATGAGTTCAAGCACTGTATTAATTATTCTTTGAGGTTTTAATATGGTATGTGTAAATATTTTTGTTTAGTATATCCAGTTATGAATGACATCATGTAATGCTCGGTTGATAATTACATTATAACCATAACAATAACTATGGTTCAATTCCAAATAACTTGGGCTGGTGATATGAAACCTAAGAAATAGTAATGATTATTCTGAGACGATGAGGAAAAACATTTATGATACTAACAATTTTACGGTCATAAGAAAGAAGCTGAAGGTCCTCCATTCGAATTAGTGAATTATGTTCTTGTACGGAAGTGATGTTTCACTTTATTGTTGTTGTTCGAGGCTTTGTGGTCTCTTCTGTCACTTTATAAGTTCTTGGATTTTAGGAAAATTCATTAATTCAGACCAACTATTTCAATGGAGATTTCTTATACTTCTTTTTTATACGTAAAATAACTCTATTACTCATAATTCCTTTATAAAATATCAAAACAAATAGCACTTTTAAGATTTTGGATTCCCTAAAGATAAAATGATCTTGAAAACATAATGTGTATATCGAAAATCTAAATATTATCGAATGATCAATGTGAGCTTAATGACATAATTCAATCACGTGCGAAGCATGAGTAATTTACCTATTGATTGGAAGAATTATCTATAAGAAAGTGAACAATTAATTTAGAACTATGAAAAAACTTTCTTTTTTAAATAACCTAAACAAAGTAAATATCACATAAATTAAGGGGAAAAGAAAATTAATGTTGTTATTTATTTAGAGAAATTGGCCGGTATAATTAGTTACTGAAAATTACTTTGATATGTACAATTCTTTCCACATAATTATTTTTTGCATGTGACATTATACACCTCAAAATTGTTAAATCTAATTGTATAGGTTAGTTACAAATTAAAATTTCTGATTTTATGTCTTTTTTTTTAAGAAATCATCATTTTTATATATATGGGATATAGAAAATACCAAGAGATATCATTTGATTATTATTATAGACACAAAGTTCCTATATTTTAGCCCTTTTTATGTAAGGGCGAATCTAGAAGAATTCGAATAAAAAAAAGTTATATGACATCAATAAGAGTTTTTTCTGTATTTATATATAAATTATAAATTACTCAACATAAATGGCTTTGTACATTGTAAGACATTTAATTTTCATTTTTTTAATTACGATTATTTTAGAAAACCATGAAAAAGTTGAATGCTTTTTAGTAGTATGAATTCTATTTATATATTCATAAAATATTTTTATCAGTAGTTTTATTGTGTAATAAAATTAAGTTTGAATTGGATCTTGATCCGTTTGTTATCTTGAAATAATATATTTCACTAAATTGATTTAATTCGCTCAATCTTAACATAGAAGAAAAATCAATGGAAAAAATACACTTGTACATGAAAAACTATTCAAAAACTACCAAATAATTATTCTCTTTTGGATGAGTCGCGATTTATCTGAACTACTGTAGATTAGCACAAAAATGCCTAATGTTACAAGCAAATTGTAGATAGTTATGTGTATTTACTATTTTTCTATAAAATAAAATATTAGCTATAAACAACAATTATTTAAAGCATTCACTACTAATATTACTAATATGATAATTACATATCATAAATTAGTTGTACCATATTATTTTTATTTTATTTCAATAATTAAATAAATTGCATCATTTCATTAGATTATATGTTGCGCAACAAAAACAATAACATTTCGGTGGAATCCTATAAGTTGATCCTTTTATGTTCATTAAGGTAATACCTCGACTCGATTCAATCATAAAAGTTATAGTAGCTTAAGATATGACAAATGGAGATTGATTTCATTTTCTTCCTCAAATACGCTCGTTCAAAATCCTGGTATGTATAAATATTAACTTCATTATTCGCATACATGTTGATGCTTTTACACGCCGTATCAGAACATGAAACTTGCACATATGATTTTCACTCATGAAGTAACTTTATCTTTTTATGAGAAGCGGACCAAAATTCATATGTGTGGGTGTATATACATGTATATGTATCTTGGCAAAAAAAAAGATATAATTAACAGTGCATTTTTAATGAGTATAGAGTTATCCTTGTGCTAGAGGAATGACCAACAAAACAAGGGTTTGAATCTAGCTAAAGCCCTTATTTCTTTTTATGTTTATTGTGATATTTGGAGGGGGAGGGGGTTGATTTATTATTCCCTTTTGTCAACTAGAAGTAGTCGATAGTCGACTCACTTGCATATGTTGCATTTATAAGAGAGGGGGGTAGACATAGAAAGATCCACAAGATGGTCCTCAAAAATCCTACAAATGATATAGCCATAGGGCAGACTCGCCAAGACATTCAAGTCTTCAACACTTTACCTGATATACGCCTTGAACCATTCTCCCAGTAGATGCAATATTTTTTAAGCAGGAAGTAGAAAAAATACATCACCAGTAGAGATATTACTCAAGTAGCCCTTCCTGGGAGTAAGAGTTCTGGCCACATTACGTGAAAGAATACGGTTATGAAAACATAGTGATAAGGGACCTAAGTCCGAAATATTAGAGTCGGGTTCAACAGCAACTCGCTTTTCAATATTTACGAAATTACCCTAGAGAAATTAGTACCAAACACATCTTTGAATAGATTTTCATTGATATAAAGCGTTTACCCAAGACAAACGATTCTAACCCACCACTTTTAGGTGAGTTTCGAAAATTCACATAGAGCAGGTGAAACTCTTCCTCGAAAATCGCAAGACTACACAAATAAAAAAGAGAGACATTTTCTAAGCTTTGATATAGGAGCTTAGCGGGCAGTGAGAGACCTTTAATTGACTGAGATTGACAACATGACCTGAAACAATAGGTAAAGTTTTGAAACGATTATACATGTGATTTTGTTTGATACCCCAGAACCATTGTGTGTCCACGTGGGAGAGAGATCCCGTCATATGGAGATAAGGCTTCTTTGATACTTTATGCTTAGTAGTAGAAGCTAGCTTTTTTGAGGACTCGAATAGAGAGATAGTGTATACTTCGACGAAACTTGAACCGACAGAGGATTTTTTTTTAGGTCATGGAGCGAGTTTTTGTCATGGTTAGATATAAAGAAGAGGAGAGTGAACGAGAGGATAAATAAAAAGAAAACAGAGGAGAGAAAAGAAAGAGTATCAGACATGAAAGGGAGGGGATTTGACAGAAAGAAGCGGAAGTGGAAGAGGCGGAAATAGATTATAATTACTAAACAAAAAAATGAGAAAACACATTAAATTCATAGGGAAACAAAATGAATAAACAATAATGTATAAAAATTTTAGTCATCACATTAAATGCCAAGGCGATCTCTGAGATAGCAAAATCTTTCCTCAAGAAGAGATTTAGTAAAAATAACAGTTAATTGATTTTTAGAGTCTACAAATTAAAGAGTAAAATCACCACTTTCAACATGCTCACGAATAAAATGATGCTTTATGTAGATATCCATAATGATGTACAATATATTTAGAAGGCTTGAAGTATTATCACAGATAGTAGGGACAGTTTAATAGTAGAGATCATAATTAAGTAATTGATGCATAATCCATAAAATTAGAGTACCACATCTTCCAACCACTAAGTATCTAGATTTCGTGGTGGATAAGGAAACTGAAGCTTGTTTTTTGCTATGTCATGAGACTAGATAGTGTCCGATGATTTGGCATTTTCCACTAGTGCTTTGTCGGTCATTTTTGTCACATGCAAAGTCTGCATTTGAATAACAAATTATATGAAAATGAGTAGAATGAGGATACAATAGTCCTGGATCTATGGTTCCAATTAGGTTGCGGATGTTTCATTTTACTGTCGTGAGATGTGATTTCTTCGAAGCAACTTGAAATCGTTCAAAGTTGCATACGTTATACATTATATTGGGTCGATTGACTGTAAGATATAATAATGAGCCAACTATATCTCTATACATCTTTTCATCCACGTCTTTTCCAGATGCATAAGTTTCAAGACACGTGGACAGACTCATTGGGGTATCGAAGGCTTTGCACTTCTCGAGTCCAAACATCTTATTAATTCCTTGGTGTACTTTTCTTCACTAATGAATGTCCTACTAGTTGACTTGTTAATTTGATGTTCGAGAAAGAATGTGAGTTCTCCTATAAGACTTATTTCAAAACTTCGTTTCATTAGATGTGCAAAATTCACACACATAGAAGGATTAGAACTTCCAAAAATAATATCATCAACATAGATTTGAACTATAAAAATGTATAAACCAGATAATTGAATTAGGAGAGTTGTGTAAATTTCCCCCCAAGTATTTTGGCAGCAACAACAAACTCATTCTTTCATACAAACCTTTTAGAGCCTGTTTATGTTTGTAAAGAGAATTGGAAAGTTTAAAAACAAAACCGGGACAAGAAGGATTTTCAAAACCGGGGGGTTGATAACTTCTTCTTTTATAAAACCTATTAAAAATGCACTTTTCACAACCATTTGAATTAGTGTAAAATGCTTGAAAGAGGAATCAGAAAGTAAATTTCGAACAGATAATAACCTTGCCACACATGCAAAGGTTTCATCGTATCCAATACCTTCTTTTTGTAAGTCGCCTTGAGAGACAAACCATGCTTTGTTTCGAGTAACATATCCATTTTCACATAGCTCGTTTCTGAAATGGCCACTTGATTTCAATAACAAAGTAATCTTTTAGTCTTTCTATTAGAGTCCATATCGGATTTCTTTCAAATTGATTGAATTCTTCCTTCATTGCTTGTACGCATGATTCGTCTTCCATTGCTTCATTTATTCATTTAGCTTTCATTTGCGATACCAACGTCTGAATTTTTTCATCAGGTTTATCGAAAATGAAATTTTCAGGATAATTAGTATTATGTCGCCATGCTTTTGGAATATTGGATCTGTCTGCTGAAGAAGTCGACTTTGCTTCTGCACTAGTTGACTTCAGTATGAATTTTCGAACTGATATCTGCAGTATTTTCCATTATTTTTATGGGGGTTTATTTTGTCGTCACCTCCTTAACTTCTTGCATTCTTGGGTTAGTCTCATCATATACAACATCCACATATTCTTCAACACTTTAAGTTATTTTATTAAAATCATGAAAGGCTCTATTGATAGGAGCATAGCCCAAGAAAATACGTTCGTCACCCCTTGGATCGAACATACAAAGATTGTTCTTACCGTTGTTGTGGATGAAACACTTGCATCCAAAGGGATGAAAGTAGCATATGTTTTGTTTCATAAATATCCACAGTTCATAAGAAGTCTTCTTCAGTAAAAGTCTAATTAAGCACCTATAAAGAATGTGACATGCACTGCTCACTGCTTCTACCCAAAGTATATTTGGTAAACTTCTATCCAAAAGCGTTGTCCTTTTTTTATCTTGTACGAATCAAATTTTTTTTTCAAACATTACACATTTCTTAATATGTTTGAACGCCTACTTAACCTCTCAAATCTGGTTTACCATAACATTAAAAAAAATTCTCCAAAATTAATTTGAACTTCAATAAATGATAGTTTTAAAGATGATGAGTAATTTGAATGAAAATATAACGGGCCATCTTTACTAAGAAGAGTTAAGAGAAATTGTTTTTTTTTTAAAAAAGGAGTAATAAAAGTCAAGAAAAATAAATACAAGAACTAAATAAACAATTTATCATGATTAGTATATTTATGTGTTTTTTAAGGATCTAAAATGTCGTGTTAGGGTTCCTTTTAAATCATTTTCTTTAGAAATTTGAAAAAATGTAATCTTTTTTCCCTTTCATAAATTTTATTTTGACAATAGCTCTCTTAATATTTAAAAGATTTTTTTTAGACTTCTTATGTTAAAAAAATGAAAATACTTCGTATGTTAAAAATGATTTCTAGTAATAAGTACATCAAATATTAAAATGTAAAAAAAAATTGAAAAACACATATAACGTCTATATTAACTCAATTAATACTTTAGATAATTTAAATGCGGATTTTATTTATTAGTCTTTGTGGTGGCTCGAGAATTGGCTAGAGAATCGCACCTTTAGCTATTTGTTACAATGGATCGGTTACCAAATTTAATGTCTCAAATTATAAGGTTTTTATTGATCAAATGACGTTGGATGTATTTTCTCTAAATTATGATTTGGCCGCATGTGATTTTTTTGGATATTTATTGTGAATGTAGGCAAATGAAATTCTAAAATTTGCAATATTGTCAATAGCTAATGATATCTTTTCTTCAAACAATGGAGGTTCACCATTTTTCTTTTTCGTTTCTTTTTCCTATAAAAGCTTAATTTGTATAATATTTTATTCATTTTAAAATTATTTCAGTGCATTGATTTTCGTTGCATGTAGAGCTATCATTGTTGAAGATAAACTCCTCCATTAGGTAAAAATATTCCACTTTCATTTTTTTTTCTTTCAAATTGACTAAATAGATATCTAAATACAATTTACTGCTTTCTAGTAGCCCTTATACGTTTTGTTTTGTCAAATATCACCCTTATTTTTTTAATGTGGAACGCTTACTTAGCCTTTCAATTCATTTATGATAAGCTTCACTTTTAAAAACTAAAAGGATCTTAATTGTCTTTCTCCAAATTAATCATAACTTCAATAAATGATCATTCAGTTTGACGAGAAGATATAGAAGATAATTTTAAGAGATTTGAAGATAATCTTTATGACAAACATAATTCACTTTTAGTTAAAATAGATAATATTATTTTATATCAAAACTATGTATATAGTTACATTAGTCTTGATTACACAAACACTTTCAAAGTAACAGTGATATGTAAACATCAATTATAACATGATAAATCGGATAATTATCATAATACTTCAATGGAATTTTTTTTCAATTTCCACTTGAACAGGGTTATGTTAAATAGGATAATTATCATAATAATGTATTTTTTTAGTTCTCTCCCTAGATATATGAGGAAATGTGATATCTTGCCTTTTTATAATTTAGTTTTTTTGGTGAAGTTCTTTTATAATTGCAGTAGAAGAATTTATTTCTGTCAGATCTATTATGTGTAAGAAAATTAAATATCTCTCATTTGTTAAAAATATAAATGAAAACCCCTCATACAAAATAACAATAATTTATAATATTTGTGTTGATCATGCTTGACCATGAGTCGGAAAATGACATTAAAGGTGCACCCTTGATTATTTTCTAGGATGGGAAGATTGCGGTTTATGATGTATTCACTGAGAAGGTTTTGACTAATCAAATGACATTTTAATTCGTTTTGTTTCATTGTGGAATTAATTACACGTAATTGTGATTTTTCAACAGCAGATATTCTTATGTTTGTAGAAATGGATGCATGTTCATCTAAAAAAGAATTTTTCGTGGGACTATTAAGTGGAGGTTAAACAATTCCCTTCTCATTTGTAAGTTAAATTTGATTAATATTTTGCTCATTTAATATTATTTTAACAATGTGATTGCTTTTGTTGCATATAGATCTAGATTTTACAAGCAAAAACTTTATGCTTAAAGTTTTGGTGAATCGAAAGGAAAGGTGAATTTTTTTCACTCCCAAAATTTCTATGTTTTCAATTTATTTAAAAGATATTCAATTCAGTTACTTCTTCTTAATTCCCTTTTCTAACATTTTAATTAATTAATTTAATTTTTAATTTTAATTAGGAATTAACTTCTCCCTCTAGAAGAATAAATAAAGGAAAGACATAAATAATTGTCGTGATCAGTGCACTGATATTTTTTTAAAGTTCTCCCAATAAAATTTTGAGGAAATGATATGTCTTTCTCTTTAAAAAATAATTTTTTTAAAAAATAGCAGTAGTTTTCTTATAAGTTATACAAAAAAATATTTTGTTACATTTCTTATGTTTAAAAATGAAGACCTCTTATTTGTTACATCATCAAAAAATTTAAAATATAAATAAAATTGGCAAACACATATAATTTTTTCATTAACTCGTTTAATGCTTTCGATAATGAAAGTACTAATCAATTGATTTTTGTGTTGATTTTATTCATTAGGGTTTGCCCTTCGAGATATGGCGCCATAAAATTTGATCCTCTTTGTATTTTTTACAATGAAAAAATTATAGTTTTGGATGTCTGGAGTGACAAGGTTTTTATCATTGATCTATTTTCCTTACTTTTGAATTAGTAATATATAATTGCGATTTCTAATAAAATATTATATAGGTAGGTTGATGGAATTCTAAAGTTTGCTGAATCTTCAAAACAACAATTGGTTGTGAAAAACTTAAGCGAAGGTTGAATATTTTTTTCCCTTCTTCTTTGGGATTAAAATTTGATTGATGTTTTGTTCGTCTTTAAATTATTTTTATATATTGATTTTTTTACATGTATACATGTACAATTGGCAACGAGCTCAGTTAGATTCTTAAACAAACAACAAGAAAGGTTAGTGTTCATCAATTTTTTTATTTTTCAAAAAATTTAATGTGTATCTAAACGTAATATCATTTTACATTTAAATATTCATGTTGATTATTTATTTATTTTTTGAAATATAAATTTTATTTTATATATGTATGCCTACTTAGGTTTTTAAGTTATAAACTTCATTTTAGAAAATCATGACGGTTAATTATTATCTTTTGTTTTCGATTAATCATGAAGGTCAACAAGTCAATTGCAAGAAATGTTGTTCTTTAAAAGGTCTTTATTAAATTACATTCCTAATTATGAACCAAATTAGTAATTGACATTGTCATATTTAATGTAAAAATCATATATCTTCACAATCAAGTTTGTAATAATGTGTTTTTTTAGTACTCTCTCTAGAAATAATGAGAAAATGAAATTTCCTGTTCTTTTATAATTTTTTTTTTTGTAATTGCTTTTAAATAATTTGAAATGGAAAATTATCCGTCCTTTTCAGTTTCCTTTTATGTAAAAATAATGAAAATATATATCCTAGGTGTAAAAATAAATATTTCTCGTAAACCGAATATAAAATTTATAAATAAATTTGAAAATAACTTTTTTTAAAGAGCTAGAAAACGATTCCTTTCCTCTAGTCTATTATGACGGTCTTTTTTATTAATTAGATTTTAAACATTGAGTGCTCTTTCTAATATATGTCAATTTGAAAAATCCATACAACATTAATTATTATTTTTAAATCCATTCTGAACAACTTTTTAAGTTATAGTAATAAATTTATTTTTTCATTCATACGTATTTGTATTATCCTTCTACCTTATTGAACATTTCAGGATTGATTGTTAATTCTCGAATAACCCTTATCAGCCAGGTGAAAATTAAAAGTAACAAACTAATCAAAGTACTGAGAATCCTCAAATTGTTAATTGGTATATTGCTACTATATACACATACATTCCATTTCTTCACATTATGAAGGTCAAAGAGTACCAATAATTACTATCTACATAAATAATTTTGTGTACCTTTTTTATAAACTTAAAACTTATTTATGTTTTGTAGGATGACTATCACCTTATGTTTTCCCCATGCTGCCTCTGAAAACAAGAAATAAAATAAGGTATTAGTAGTACACATATGTCATATATGGATGTTAATGGAAAATATTTATTTTGATTATTTGGTTGTTATTTTACTAGAGTTATGTATTAAGATGTTAACTTAACCAGTCAAAACTAGAATATAAAACTTAGATTTTGTATTATTTTTGTGAAAGATTTATTTGGTTATGTACGTCGGTTTTAAAATAATGTATCGATTTTAAAATACTAGTGTTAATGTGGAAAGATTTCATTACATATGCTTACAATAGGGAAAATTGTTCACATTAAATTTTTTGAGGCGTGATCCTTCTTGAACTTTGCTACTGTTAGATGTTTCTATTTTCCTCTTTTTAGACATAATCCCTAGTAGTAATGCTTGAATTAGGGTGAATGTCCAAATTACATCTTTTGGTGTGTGGTCCTTTCTTATGAATGATGTTTTGGTTGATAATGCTTGTATTAGAGTAAACTATTAAGAGTATGTCCTTTGAGGTGCAACTGTTTTCCACAACATTGCTAACGGGGGACGCTTTGAGCAGCAAGCTACCTATTATTGTTTGCATTTATAATCTTCATCATGATTCTAATCCATTAGTCACATCCCTTTTTGATGCCTATATTTTTGGGGTTGCTAATATTAGTGCTAGGATTTTATTGTATGTATTGATGCTATTACTTTTTATAGTGTGTTGCAAGCATGTAAATCTTCAACGTCCACGTCAATGGATTGTTCCTCCTTTATAAATTTATTTACAAAAATAGTGTTATTTCTTGTTTATCACACATCAACACAAGTATTAAGAAACTTTGTCAACTAAGGGTTATGTAGATGGGAAAACATAATAACTTTTTTTTGCTTTGTTGGGATTTGAGTCCAAATTTTCAAAATTGGATAAAAGTACAAATATTCCCTCAAACTTTTGAAATTGATTTGTCAATGCCCTCTGACATACTTTTTGTCCATCAGAGTTCCTGCCTTCCAATAACCAGTGAAGAATTTTCCCCTTCAACTAACCGAACACTCATTATGTGCGCATGGCGCAATCCTACACCACAATCTGAGTTGATAAATTTTTTTAGCCAAATTTCAAAACCTGCACATAACCCATTTCACCTATTAGATTTACCCATAAATAATGTCTCTAAAATCCTAGAGAAAAATCCCTTTTACTTTTTACTTTCAGTCATCTCAAAAAAAAAATTCCTAGTTCTTCATACGTAAATTAGCTCGTCTCTATTATTATATGTTGATTCACTCAGATCCGATCAAAAGTACTCACACTTTTACTATGTTCATCTATGCGATCTTATTTTGTGTTCCATTTCTGCTCGTATTGTCATTCCTATCTAGTTGTTAATAACTAATTAATGTAACTTACTTATATGCCTTATTAACTATGTGACTGACTTGTGCCTACCAATATGTCCGACTGAATAACTCTTAAATTCACTAAGACTTAAATTGTAGCATCCCGTCTTAGATAGTTATATTTATTAGAGAGAACTAATTTGGAAAAACTAAATTGAGAATTTTGCAAGTTATGCATAAGTTGTGAAGTTTCTAGTTTGAATGAGGGAGATGTGTCTGTTTAAAGTAAGTATGATCAGTTAAGGAAAGTTACCCAAATTTATGATGGGTATCTTGCTCTTTTTCTTACCCCTTTAACTTATAATGTTTTTCGTAATTAAATTGGGGGTCTAAACCGATTTGGTCTAGTTTACACAATCTTAAATTATACTAGGATTTTAGAGTAAAGAGTTGAATAGGAGAAAAGTCAAGTCGTTCATGGACTGCAAAATTAAAGGTCGTTTCGCCAAAGGTTGTTCCCTAAAGAGGTATGTAACTTCACATAACATTGGGTTCGTTTACCCACAAAGCAATCATGATTGTTTCAGCTAGAGTTCTTTCTCCTACGCCCAATGGATTGGATTTCTTTATGAGTTTCATTGATGTGTTATTTCATAATCTTTATTGTTGAGGTATTAATAAGCTATTGAGATAACCGTATGAGTTTTAACGTTTTTTTTAGTAATATATTTTGTACTACGGTTAGGTATTTGATTCTAAGTTATTGGGGAAGAAACCATTAGATTCTAGGTGAATTAGTGTTCAAATCGAGGAAGAAGAAATTCGGGCAGAATGTGGCACGCAAGTCCGCATTGCAAACTTTCTCCCCTAGTGAAAAAATTGCAGAGAGGACTCAGACTCCACTTTTTAAAATTATTTCAAAACTAGATATTTAAATTCATCTTCACGTCGTGGACTTGCTCACTTTATAATGATTTTCTACCATTTCTCATGATTAACTATCTAAAAACACTTTTAATCATCATGATATCCTTCCTATCGAAACCATAACCTTGAATTCATAATTCAAATTCAGCATAGAGTTAAGAGTCAAGTCTTGACAGTTATTCGAGTTCTTTTAAGAAGTCTTTTACAAATATTCTAAACTTGTTTAGGACTTAATCATTGAGATTAAGGAAGAGTAGAGATAAATTAATTCTTTTAAATGATATATGGGACTTAAGTATTTCAAACGAGTAAATGTTTTCACATTCAAGTTGAGAGGAAACACCGACTTCCAAAAGAGTTTTGATGAGCAGTCTGAGTACCATCTCTTTTAAGATATAGATTTTTGAGTTATAATGTCAAACCACAGAGAAATTCATGTTCTAAATAATACACTACTTCAAAAATGATCATTAGCGACAGTTAATTCTTAATTGTCGCTAAAGATGCTTTTTTAGCGGCAATTAACATTTTTTGAACAAGTCTCTAAAGACTTAAGCAACATTAATTCTAATGATACCTAATTAATGCAGAAAAAATGTTACAACTCTTTATTTATCTCAACATTTATTGATGCTAAAAGTTGCTTTTATTGCAGTGATATGAGTTAGCTACATTTTGGAGTAGTATTGGGCATCAATATGGAGAGGAGTTCAGATAACTCAAAATCTCCATAAACCGTGTAGCCAACGTTTATAAAAAGGGCGATACATTTTAGATAATTCATTAATTATTTTTAGAATGAACTGGTAGATCCATATAGTGAGTAGTCGTATACCCGAGCAAAGTATTGGACAATTGTACAAACATGGAAAAGGCATTGTATCATGAACATACTTCATAGTGATGGTTGTTGGTTAGAGATCTCTCACAGAGTTACTTCTATTTTAATATGCAAACCTAACATACTATTTTCTTTTTCAAAACTCTAAGTTGTTATGGACATGTTTTAATATTTTTTATATCGCATCTTTAATACTTCTTTATAGTAAAATCAGTTGAGTTGAGTTAAGACAATGAATGTTTTTTCAGTTCCCTTTCAATCTTATGCCTTGTTTTATAATTCTCCTCACGAGCTCATAAATTTCATGTACTTACTTCATTTGACCTATATCTTTCGTGATGTAGAGACAGGTAACCAGGATCATCATTTAGCGCTACGTTGATACTGTTGAGCTTCAAAGTTATTGGTGAGCCTCATTGCTTTCTTTAGGATCCCTATTTGTTATGTTTCAGTTATTACACTTTCTAGGAATATCAGGAGTCTTATCCCAACATCTCTCATATTATTAGGGGTTTTATAGATAGATAGACAGTAGTTCATGAGTCTTTTAATTTTCAATTGGTTAATGCCTTAGACTTGAGTTACTTCATTGTCTAGTAAATGTATCTTTTAATACATTCTCAGTTTATTGTATGAGTTTATTATCTGAGACTATTTCATGTTAGTTAAGTCTTCTACTGAGTAGTAAGTCAGGCTAAGGGTTCGCTTGGGCCAATAATGGTTCTAGAGTGTCAATTGCGTTCAGGGTACAGGATCGGGGTATGAAAAGATAGATTGACTATAAGATATCATATGAAAACTATTTGAATCTTTTTTTAAAAAACAACTAGTTTGCTCCATTTTGAGTTCAGCTGAGGGATATATGTGTCGTTTGAAGTCAGCTAGTTTAGTTAATGAAATTTACCCCGAATTAATGTGGGGTATTTTTTTCTTTTCCTTATCCCATTAGCTTTAAGGATTTTTAATGATATTTTAGGGATCTAAAATTATTTGGTTCAGTTTTCACAATCTTGAAATACTCTTAGGGTCTTATGAGGAGTTCAAGAAGAGAAATCGGGGTAGGTTTTAGTCTTTCATCAAAATTATTGAGATTTGTCAAGGAATATTGCCAAAGGGTTCGATCTGTAAGAGGTTTGTAAGTTTTTCATAGTGATGGATTCGTTCAACCACATCTAAATCGCGAGTTTAATGAGTTGATTTCGTCTATGATAATCCATGTATTGAGATTTTTTATTAAGTCTTGAAATTTCATTCGTAAATCTTGATTATTGAGATTTTGATTGTTATTTAAGATGAATAGGAGTTTCAGGGTTGTTGATGAGTGGATTTTTTTTTACTAATGTTGGGTATTCGAATTTAGGAGAGTTTGGAAGAAATCATTCAATTCTAGGGGAATTAGGGCCTTAAATTGAAAAAGAAAATTCGTTCGAAATTTTTTTAGCAGGATCTGGCATGCTGCGCCAAGACGCACCTGGAAATATGGTATTAGTGTATGGGCTACACCCCGCTCCACTCAGTTCTCCAGGATTACCTGTCTGCATATTGTTATGTCAGTTATCCCGCCTCAGTTCTTTCAAAGCATATCTTTACTCTTTTCAGATTCTAACTCCTCTACACTACATATAAACATCAAGAGATTCTTCATAACATGAATCATAACCAATGAATTCATAATTTAAATTCAAGGTAGAGTTAAGTGTAAAGTTTTAAGAGTTTTTATCAGACAATTAGCGAATTCTTTTACAATCTTTTAATACCTGTTTGTGGGCCAAGCGTTGGTTGACATTTATTTTCAATCTAGTGCCACATAAGCCAAAAAGGGGTAGAAAATTACTTATAAAATAAGTTTAAGGGGGTAGTATAGTATAAGTGTGTCTTTGGGATTTAAAATATAGGTTGAGGGGGTACTTGTGCATTTTCCTTTTTCAAAATGAATTTATGCGAACTAAGTATTCCCAAAATAAAAGAAAATGTTGTTACATTTAAAATGAGGAGGAATATTTGATTTCCAAATGAGTATATGAGGAGTTTTGAGTATAATCTCTTTTAAGAGAATAGTTTGAGTAATAATCTCAAAGATGAGGGTGAGGAAATTCTATTAAACATATGAGTTGTGTATATCTTGGGAGTAGTATTGAGCTTCTATATGGGGACGAATTCAAAAAACTCAAAGTTATCATAAATCATGTAATCAATATGGGTAGAATAGGGTCATTCTTTATTACATTTAGAGCATTTCTTAATGGATCAACTTAGTTGAAGATGTCTTGTACTCTGGATATGTAAAGGACAGTTTTGGAAGAGTGGGCAAATGTTGTAACATCACATAGCTCATAGTGATCCTTCTGGGTTAGAGAGTCTCCCAAATTGAGTTATATTGTATCTTTACGTACAAACTAAATTATTATTGTATTTTAAGTAAAATACAAAAAAGAAACCTTTAACTTGGTTGAATAATTTACTTAAGAACTTCAACTACACGGGCGTTTTAATAACATCCCTTACACATCTTTGAAGTAAATTCAAAACAACCGTGATATTATTATGTATACCACTATCATTCGCCACATCATAGACATGTAACTATAAGAACGTTGCCATGCCAGCACAACGACATAGCCATGTCATCACCACATCATTAATTATTTTTTATTTTCTATTTTATAGAAATTTTTGTTTAACACTTTTAAAGTTAATTTAAAGTAAGTAATTAATTACATATGAATTTTCTAAAATTTAAATTTAAAATAAGAACATACCTTTCTTGAAAGCTTCAAATAAAACTAGGTTGTTACCCGTTATAGTGACATCATCAACATAAAGACACACAAGTAGAATATTTCCATTAGTATGAACTTTAATTTAAAAACCATATTCATGAAGATACCGAGTAAATTGTCTTGAAAGTATTTGTCAATGCGACTATTCAAAGCTCGTTGAATTGCTTCAACCCATATAAGGTTTTCTTCAACCTCAACGCCTTATCTTCATGATTTTTCAACCATGAAACCCAATGGTTTCTCAACATAGACTTCTTCTTCCAGATATCCATTCAAGAATGCCGATTTTTAATCTAGTTGATGGATCTTGTATTTCATTTGTGCCGCTAAAGAGATCAATAGATGAATGGTTTCCATGCAGGCAACAGGCGCATAGACTTCCTCATAATCGATGTCATCTCTTTGTGTGTAGAGTTTAGCCACAAGTCTTGCCTAGTATATTTATACCTTTCCATGGGAATTTTTCTTCGTCGTGTATACTCATTTGACTCCAATTGCTCGATAATCATTCGAAAGAGTTGTTAACTCCAAAGTGTTGTTATTCTCTATTGAGTGGATCTCATCCTTCATGTATTGTCTCAACCTTTTGTCAGTAACAGCTTAATCAAAATTCATTGGTTCACTATCAACAAAGAGACAAAAAAAAATTAAAATAAGCAATTACTTTTATGTCTACATAGAGTTCCTTAATCCTCCTGATCCTATATGTTCTTTCACTTGAACTCTCATGAAAAGATAGAGATCAACATTTGCTGGTGAAGGAGGTGGGGTCGCATCTAGTGCATATGCCATGGTTTCTTCTTCATCTCTGAAGTATGGAAGAAAATCATATGTTTTTTAATACAGAGTCTTCCAATTCCATGATATTTCTTCATTGAATTCAACATTAGGAATCACTACCACTTTGTTATTGCTACGATTGTACAATTTTTAGCCTTTTGAATTCGTTTCATAGCCAACAAACATATACTTGACACTTCGATCGTCAAGTTTATTTCTCCCTTTATGAGGAACATGAGCATATGCTATGCTCCAAGAGATACTCAAACGCTTGACACCTGGTTTTCTTCCACTCCACGCTTCTTGAGGTGTTTGATCTAATATATTTTTTGTTGGAGAACTATTGCTTAAATAAATTGCACGAGAAATAGCCTCGGCCCAAAATTCATTTTGTAGATGTTTAGCTTTCATTATACATCTAGCCATATTAAGAATTGAACTATTCTTTCTTTCTGCAACTCCGTTTTTTTGGGGTGAGTAAGGTACCATTAGAGGAGACAAATTCCATGATATTGGCAAAAGACATTAAATTCTTCTGAAGCATATTTTCCTACTCTATCCGACCTTAATGCTTTAATTTCATATCCACTTTCTTTTTCTACAAGTGCTTTGAAATTTTTAGAGGCAACAAAAACTTTCAAATTTTTGCTTCAAGAAATATACCTATGTCTTTCTACTGAAATCATCAAAAAACAACAAGTGTTTTTCTTTTACCAAAAGCAGGTGAATCGATTGGACCACACACATCAGTGTGTACAAGTTGCAGTGTCTTACCTTTTCTTAGTGTAGTCTTCTCTAGAAAACTCCTCATTGCATGTTCTCCAAGAAGACATGATTCACATAATTGATTTGGATCATTTATTGATGGTATCCCATCAACTATGTGCATGTCTCCCGATGATTTGAGAGCTTAAAATTTCAAGTGCCCAAATCTCATATGCCAAAACCACGAGTCATCTTGCACATTTACCTTCTAACACTTTGCATCGATAGTTTGAAGATACAAAGAAATCAACCTATTCTTTGTATTATGAACTGTAGCAATTAAGTTGTTACTTAAATCTGTAAGCCAAAGATGCATATTTTTTATGAGAATATCATATCCTTTTCCAAGAAGTTGACCCAACATCAAATGTTACTTTTAAATTTTTGCACATAATTAACATTGTTTATCAATTTATGGCCACCATCTTAACAAAATATTAAAATCGTACCTATCCTTTCAATTTGGATATTTGAGGCATCTCAAAAAGACAAATTACCTTTCACTGTCTTCTTTATCCCTTAAAAAATTATCTTTTGAGGTATCTCAAAAAGACACATTACCTTTCACTGTCTTCTTTATCCCTTAAAAAATTATCTTTGTGACCACAAATATGATTGCTTGCTCCATTGTCAAGAAAACATGTACTGCAATCATCTCTATCTTCTTCTTTGAGTGCTAATAACATTGTTTACTCATCTTCATCTTTGTTATTGTGAACAAGATTTACTTTCTCTTCAGCATTACTACGACATTACAAAGAGTATTGTCCAATTTTATGACATTTATAACACTCAAATATGAACTTGTCATACGTTATTTCATTCGTACCTTTATAGGCTCCACGTCCTCTACCTCCTCGTTGACCACAACCACAACCTCTAAATGACTTGTGACCTTTATATTCATTGTTTACATGATTGGTAAACTTATTCCTCTTCCACGGCCACAGCATTGTCCATTTACTTTGTCACTTTTCTCGCACTCAAATCCTTTGCAGGATGCATAAGTACTAATATGTTGTTCTAGTGTTTCTTCTTTCACATTTTCGCTTTCTCTTCATGCGCTAGTAATGAACCTTCCAACAAGTTTACTGTCATAGATTCTAGATCTTTAGAATAGTTAATATCACACACCAAATAGTCTAATTTAGGTGTTGAAGAAGGAATGTTTTTTCTGCCACACGCACATCATCTACGTACTCCTTGTGTCTTCTTAGTTTATTTAGAACAACCATCCATCTTGACCAGAAATCCAAAATAGATTCGGATTCTTTCATTTTAAAACCATCAAAGTCAGCACTTAGAGTTTTATGTTTTATCTTCTTAACAGTATCAACTCCTTGGACAGAATTTTGTAATTTTCCCACACTTCTTTTGAGTTGCATCAGCCACCTTCTCAAACATGTCATCATCAAAGGATTGATGGGTAAGAGTGAGGGCCTGTTGATCTTTATTTCTTGTCTTTAACAAAGTTTGTTCATTTACGGATTTTGTATACCTTTTGTCTACAACATCCCAAACATCTTGAGAGCCAAGAATGACTTTCATCAGTAGACATCGTTTTTAATAATTTTATCTTCTGAGAAGGGGCATTGGAATGACAATGGACTATTACTTGTCATGGCTCTAATACCACGTTGTTGAAAAAATGGTAATAACCACCAAAATAATATCCAAACTAAATAGCAATAGAAAGAAAGTAACAATAACTTCAAATATTTAAATGGGGTAAATATAATACCCGGATAAGTAATACAATCATATTTATGAAAACTTGGTAGTGCCAAAAGACTATTATTGAATACTCTTTTATTTCTTACAACTCATAATAATATTACTTGCACACTATTTTCTCACAAAACTAATAAGTATTTTGTAGATAACTTTCTCTACTCTCTATTGCTTCTCTATTTATGTGTGTCATCAAGTGTATAATTACTATTCTATTTATAGAGTTTTTTTACATCATTAGTGACATAATGTGGTGGCCAATTTCCACAAAAATTTACTGTCAAACTTTACCAAACATTGAATAGCTACTTCCACAAATGTGAATATCAATTTTCACATTGGTGTGTAACAATTTTCACATTTGTGACTACTAATTTTAAAAAGTATGACTGCTAAATTAATTGCTACCAAGATTTTATTCCCACAATAAACACATAACTGAGTGATTGAATTTCTTGCGATTGAAATCCAAATGGATTTCAAACTTCACGAGTTTAAGTGTTAAACATTAATTGATTTTGTTTTGAAACAAAACCAGTTGGAAGGTCCTAATCAAATATCACTCATAGACCAGCAGTTGCTGCGATTTCTTCTCCTTTAATAAAATGAAATCAGTGGACAGATCCCTTCAACTGTCTGCAATCTGAAAACACTACAAGTGCCAGATTTGGGCTCCAATAATTTTGAGGGAACAATGTCACTATGTTTGGGTGAGATTGGTGAACTTTCCATTATGTATTTAACAACAATATTCTTAGCGGGAAAATTACTATTACTTTTAGTGTAGGAAACCAAATTGGAGTCATTAATTTGACGGGAATAAGATAGAGGGGAATGTTTTGCAATCTCTGATAAATTGCAAATATTTGGATGTTCTTGATTTAGGTAACAATGAATTGAATGACACATTTCCTAAATGGTTGTGAGCCCTACCAAAGTTGCATTTTTACGTATTGAGATAAAATAAGTTCAATGGACCTATAAAAGATTCCAGGACTGTCAACTTGTTTTCTCAAATTCGAGCCGTAGATCTCTCATCCGATGTATTTACTGGAGATTTACCAGTGAGCCTTTTCAAGAATTTTGAAGCTATGAAAATAAATGGTGAGAACAATAGAACTTTAGAGTATTTAGCTGATATAGGTTCTAATTATTACACAGATACCTTTATAGTGACAAGAAAGGGGCTGGATGTTTAACTTCCTCGAGTGTTGACTACAAACATAATCATCGATCTCATAAGGAATAGATTCAAAGTTCATATCCCAAGCATTATTGTATATCTCTTTGGGCCGTACATTGAACTTATCTCATAATAGCTTTGAGGGTCACATACTAGCATCCCAACACCAATTATCTGTACTTGAATCATTGGATCTATCATCCAAAAAAATCAGCGGAGAAATTCCACAACAACTTGCATCAGTCACATAACTTGAAGTTTTAAAGCTCTCTCACAGTCATCTAACAATCATCTTGTTGGATGCATCCCTAAAGGAAAACAATATTATACATTTGAGAACTAGTAATACAAAGGGAATGATGGTTTATGTGGATTTCCACTTTTAAAGGACTGTGGTTGTGATGATAAGTTAGTACAAACAACGACTTTAGTTTACCTACATAAAGAAAGAGGAGGAGATTCATCAATGATCAGTTGGAAGGCAGTTCTCATGGGTTATGGTTGTGGGCTTTTTATTGGACTATCCATAATATACATAATGTTACAACTCAATATCCGACATGGTTATCAAAGGATTGATTTAAAATTGAAACACAAAATTATTACAAGAATGAAAATTCACAAGAAACGATATTAGTGATCGTCACCTCTAAGTATTCAGTTTGATCTTTGTCAATGAATTTTCTTCCTTAAAATCTCTTTATCTTAAATACTTAATTTTTGAAAATTTTAAGGATTCAAATCTGTTAGGTTGTGTGAAGCAAACAAAAGATTGTACTTTCCTACTTTTTTGTATGTATTTGAATAAAATCATTAATTTTCGTTTATCAATAGTTTGCTACGTATTCAACATAAATATAGTTTAGCTAATTCGGTTCCACTTTAAAGTTCAGTTAATGGATTCATGAAGTCATAAGATGTAATAATAGTGATCAGTGAAGAGATACTTTATGTTTGTGTTATGATGTCACGAGACAGAGATGGAGAGAATTAGAAACTAAGGGGTTTCCTAAGAACCATTGAATCAGAGGCATTTATAGTTATAGCGATTAGCAGAATTCTTGTCGGAGATGAAAGTTTGTTGTCAGTATGTGGCAGTTGTATAAGCTCTTATTGGTTCTGAAGAAAGTAGACAGAATATGACTCCAAATGATGAAAATGAACTTAAATTTATGTTGATTCAAAAAGAGCTTAACGAATTTTCCAAGAGCCGAATTGGATGTAATTAATCTTGTGTAGAATCAAATAGTATACAAAAGTAGTAGTTAATTTTCCCCCATCTCTTCTAGCTTTGGTGGTAATGTAACAAACTTGAATTCCACACTATATTAAGAAGAGTAATAAAATGCAGTTATACATTAGAATTGTGATTGCAATACTCAAACTACGGAAATACAATGGAACTACTGAAATAACAAGACTCTAGAAGAAGAGAAGAGGACAAATGTTTTCTTCAATATGCATAAGCCCTTATATCAAACTCATTTTCCCTTTTAAGCAAATGGTAATTGGGTATGCATCCCAAATAGAACATTTTAATATTTAACCTTGCCCGGTCTCATTCACAACTTCTAATTAATGAGCCCTTATCAAGTGAGCTTGGTTCACAACAATACAACAACCGAAAGAACCTTGTCCTCAAGGTTCAAGTCAAGATACATCATCTAGCAACATGGAGTATAATAAACTTGGTTTGGCAGGTAGGAGTAGTCTAGATACGGTTGTATAATTCTTAACTAGCTTTGGAACATGGAATGGATGTTTAGTAATGTGAGATGTACTCCAAAGAGTAATGAACCTATATATCTCACTAAAACATATGGATACTAGTAGCAACATAGGGATCATATTTTAAAACAACAACCGACACATATGGCTTACAAGAGTTGCAGTTCCCTTCTTACTACATTCCTCCTTGGTATCAATTCCTTTGCGATCAATTGAAATATTCACCTATGAGTATCTTTCTTTCCCCAAATTACTGCATTGAAACTGATATCAACCCGTTGAATATAACCCTCTCTCTAATTCATACTTTGTGACATTATCAACTGGAGTTCGGGTATAATCTCATGCCCAACAACCACACACTTGTTTAAGAGGATAGACAAAACTAATGCAGTATCTAAACCATGATGTAATCTATGTCGTGCAGCCCACTCTATCATCTCAATTACCCAATAAAGTGTGTAACCTGCATAAGGGTGTTCAATCATAAATTTCACCTTATATCAACTACTTAATGCTATTATTTTCCACTTCAATAACATGGTAGCAACGACCTGCATATAGTGAGGATGTAAAATCTATGTGTGCTTGAAGTTGGCTGACAAAATCTCAATTTTCACATCATAATTATATTGATATAAGACTAGTGTATATGCAATTGGCATACATGTGAACACAATGTGCAAGTAGGAATTTATATACCATGGTTGTCCAGGATCCCACACTCTATTCATAGAGTTTAACTACACAATTAAGAAAAACCTGCCAATACATCCCAAAAATAGCAGCTCTTTTGCGTGGTATACCGTATAACTTTTAAAAGCCATGAAATTGAAACCTATTCCTGGATCCCAGACATTATGATCCACTATAGTTGTGGGAATTATTAATGTAGAAATTGAGTAGCAGGTTCAAATGGAAATTGACTCATAATATTGTTGACCATTGAACTCCCTGGTAAAATTTCCATGCTTAGTGTAAGGAAGTATTTTAACAGAATGCATTAAAATTGCCGATATATTGAGTTAAAGATCTGCATTATCCATACTTTCCATGGAAAACTCAGCAAGGTACCAGTCTTCAAAGAACTCCAAATTATTTTTCAATTTAGGAGAGCCACTACAAAAAAACTTATCATATGCATACTTCCTTGACATATATCGTTTGACATGTGCATTCGGCCTACAAACTTCATGACCTTCAAAAGGAACTAGAACGTACTTGTACCAAAGCAGTTGTTGATTTGGATCTCCCGTTTTGAGATGTTTTTGAATTATCAAATGCATAGTCCCCTTTCTAGGTTTGAATTTCATGTTTTCTATTGTATTACGGTTAATCAATAAATATAGAAACACAAATAAGATGAATAGAAGTAAAACTTTTCATCTGAGTCCTTCGTAACCACTGTATTTCCTTTAGAAATTTAATCCCCTAATTGTAACCGAGATTGCAGATTAATTTCTTCCAATATAAAACTTATAGACTGAGCTGATCGACAAATTTGTTTATGAGATAAAATTTATGCAGAGAGGAAAAACATTTAGGAAGTGAAAAATGAAAAACACCTTTTTTTATTAACCATTTACTGCAAGAATCGTGTTTGTTTAGACAAATCTGTTCAGACCCCATTTTTTAAGAAATGTTGTGTCCTTTGGGAAAAATAACAACTTCTATAAAGGAACATGTCGCTTCAGTTTGTTATATCATTGCACGTGAATTTCAAATAAATTCTGTGGCATCAAAATTAATTATGTTATTCAACTAACATTCTGTATTAATTTAAAAGAGAAAATAAATAAATTAAATGGATTTATTCGATTAACCAGATTGATTAAAGAAAAAATTAATCAATCAATCACATCATTTTCCAAATCAAAATCAAAATTCAAATTTAATCTGAATGGTCAAGGCTGAGCGAGCGAGTGACGACAGCATAAGGGGCACCTTCTTCTTAACCCTTTAAGAAGTAAAGAAAGTGTTTCCTAATATAAGGTCAACAATTTCCTTTCTTCTTCCAATATTAGAGAAATGACTTTTTCATTTTTCCTCCAAAATTGGTTCCCCCAATTTTTCATATTCTCTTCTTTTTTCTCATTCACATTTTGCTAACACCCAACAATTCCCTACATGAATGGGAAATGGCAATAATTAAAATATATGCATGAAAAACTTGTGTGTTTTGTAATTAAGGATTATTCGCATTTGGATAAGTTGGTTTTCGTTTAACTTTTCCATATTGAACATATACCGGATAAACTCGGTCAATCAGTAGAGTTGATATCTTTGAAACATAGAGCTTTGGTATATATATAGGCAAAAATATTCACACAATTAACCCTTGAACTATTATTTTTTCTCCTTGTTTTATTCGTTTCATCTATGAACATATCTCGGTTAGTATGTTCTAAGAAAACATGCCTTACCACATTCTCCTTGAAGCAGCTTACAATTCAGACTCACATAGGTAGTTTCAAAATGTGTTATCCCATAAATACACTATTTGGTATACCCTGTATCAAATATAGAAACCATTAAAAAGTCCTAATACCTTTATCCTCGTTACTGAACATTGTCTCATCATAAGAATGGACTATTAAATAATTTTTTATAATGTTGACCGTCACCAATATTTTTGTTTTATCTCCTTGAACCTAGATCTTGGAATCTCCAATCTTCTTGGTGGGTTTACCGCCAGGATGAGTTTTTATCGGCCATAGTCTCATTCCCGTCAATGATCCTTCAACTCCCTCTCTAGTTAGGCCGTTTGCAACTGGATATGACACATTATCCATTGACTTTACTTAGTTAATTCTAATAATTTCACTAGAGAATAGTTGTCTAATAGAATTATGTCTTCATCTTATGTGACGAGACTTTTCATTATACATAACGCTTTAGCCATACCTATTGCAGCTTCACTATCACAGCGTATGTTTATAGGGCCCATTGGTTTGGGCAAAAACTGAATAACATCTAAGAAATATCAGAGCCATTTAGCCTCTTCACCTGTCTTGTCTAAGGCAATGAATTTAGACTCCATTTTAGAGCAAACTAAAGATGTTTTTTTTGGATAATCTCCATGATATTACTCCAACAACAGTGAAAGCGTATACAATTGTGTATTTTTTTTCAGTTGACCTAGTTATATAATTTGCATTACTAAATCCTTCAAGAACTGCTGAATATTTGTTGTAAGGACGAACATAGTTCTGAGTGTCATCTAATTATCCAAAAACATTCTTTATTGTCAACGAATGATTTTTTTTTGTTTAATTGTGTATCGACTTAGTTTACTGATAGCGCAAGCTATGTCTGGTCGTGTAAAATTCATGACATATATTAAATTTCCCAATACTTTGGCAAAGTCCAATTGAGATGAAGGTTGACATCAATTGCGGTCGGTATTTGCCATTTTAAAAGTCACTTACTTGAACTTTTCGAGTACCTTTTGAATATAATAAGTCTGAGAATGTAACACCACATAGCCAAAACTGACCAAAAATTAGTTTTTCATAAAAATCTGCAGGTGCTACTAACAGATGCATCTATGGACCGTAGACTAAGCCACGGTGATATTGAACAACCGTCGAAGGGATCAGAAACTCACAAAAATTTCAACCTAGAAAAATTGGTTTATTCTTGGATGAAGGACTGACTTACGGTCCGTAGTCCGTGACCGTCGATAAAGACTCCCTACAACCACTCTCTTACAAGAGCTATGGATGACCAGCATGTTTCATAGGTAGACCTACGGTCTCTAGGTCTGACCATAGGTGGAAAATTTGCCGCCACTTAAGGGGAAATGCAATTGGGTCAAACTAAAATTATCATAACTCTAAGAAAAAAATGAATTAGGTCTCCCATGAACTACACACAGATAGATAATAAAAATATCTTTCCATATCCAAAAACCTTGCTAAAATCTAACCTCCGAGTAAAAAGTTGTGCCAATTTTAGTAAACGCTTGTCGAACATGCCCTGACGACGGATCCAACTACGGGGCGTCGGGTGCACGACAGACCGTCAGTCCTGGCCGTCTTGAGGCCCGACAGAAACCTTCCCATGTGTATTTTTGACCTTTGCCATATCATTTAAACCCTAAGTTACGTCGTTTTTACCCTAAATCATCAGATTCTAGAAAAATAATTAAAACATATCCAAGTCAAGTCATTAAATCAAAACGTAAAAAATTAGAAGCAAGAGAAAAAAACAAAAAGCTCAAGAACCCTATGTCAAGTACTCCACAAGCTTCAGCAGTTCCAGCCCCAAAAAATTAAGTGTTATTCCGTAGATTTAATCACCAGGTATGTGGGATTTAACTAGTGGGTTCCTTTCACCCATTATGTTCTAGTCTTCAGTCAGTTCTTGATTCTGTTATCATGATTAAATCTAGGGTTTGTAGAACTTTGATATAACTTCATGAAATTATTAAATGTATGTTCCAAATAAGATTATCATATTATTATTCAGATTATCGCATGAATTTCATAACCCTAGCTTTATATTTCTTTAGTTCTTGAATTACACATGCTAGGTTATATTTTTCAGACACTTTAGATATACATGCAACATTTATAAACGCATAATTACCAGATTAATTGTTTCTCTGTCAATTTGGATATTTTCTTTCGAGCTATCTAGTATTTACAAAAATTCAGGTTTAATCAGTTAATTTAAAAATTCAATTGGAGTAGCATAATACGGAGTTGGACTAGGGTTTAGCGTACCCAATACTCTCAAAACTACTAGCCAAATAGATTGTAAGTCCCCTCTATGGGCAATCAGTTTAGTGGTCACACTAGCATGCCTTTATGCCTTTGGCAGAGTACATTGGGTCCTCTCGATAAGGCATATACATCGGACTCCACATTTAGCTCATGTGGTTTTATTATCGGTTGTTGGTAGCTCCCACAGTTCAGTCAGACTCTCTGGATTGACCATTTATCAGAATAGTCAGTATTTAGTTTTATCATGTTATAAATTGGTCATTGCATCCAGTTAGCTATGAAATCAGCACATCACGTTCAAATTATTGTACTTATTTTTGTGCTTGTTTAGTTATGTTTTTTTTCAGCTTTGCTCTATCCTACATGCTCAGAACCTTCCAAGTACTGACGCATACATGCTCTACATCTTCTCGTGATGCAGGTTTAGGTTCTCTGTATTCTGATCACGCATAGATCGATTTCCCGAACTCCAATTCAATAGATTCAGTGTTGAGTCCTCATTCTCCAAGCACAACAGTGATGAGTTTCATTTCAGTGTTTAGTCATTTAGTTTCATTTTTTTTAGCAGGGGTTGTCCTTGTATTTCTAGTGTAGTTTAGAGGCTATTTTAAGACATAGTTAGTTTCAGCTTAGTATTGAATTAATATTTATTTTGTACTAAACTCATTGTTTTCAAATATCACAGTTATAGAATATGGGTATTCCCCACCTTTTATATGATTTAGCTTCCGCAAAAATTTATTATCTTTAGTATGCTCATGATCATGCCACCAGGGTTAGCTTGGGATTACTTGTGTTCCTAGGTTCTGTGTCCGCGTTTCAGGGGTATCTAGGGCCTAATAAAACATTTTATAAGAGACATAGGTTCAAGATTCCTAGAATGTCTGAAAATCCCGCACTAAGTAGAGTTCTTTTTATGGGTGAGAAGTGCACTACATCTAATGAAAGTGAGTCTACGATGTGTTTTAAGAAAAACTTCACCTTCTTGTTACTCCTATTGTGCATATGGTATGATCTTATTCCATTCTTACTCGACGTTGAGCACCTAATATCATGCCTTCTCGTAGAGCTCAGGCTTTGAATTCTAATACACGTAATGCTAACACAGTTACTCTAGTACCATATAATAAAGCTCAAATGTAGAATTTAAGAATGCCAATTAAGCTTTTGGCTAAGAGTATGACTAACAAGAACAATCAGCAGGTTCAATTTCCTATTAATTGAAATGATTGATCAATGGCAACAAAAGTTTGTGATTTTGTTCGGATGAATACTTCTAAGTGTTTAGGGTCGCATATTGGTAAGGACCTAGAAAAAATCATCGTTGAAGTCAAGAAAATATTTGGTGTGATGTTAGTAACTACTAGATATGGTTCACTCAGTGGAAAGACAACAGAGATGACTTTGCCTTATGTAACTCCGTATAGATGTCAAATTCAGTGTCTTTCGAGAAACTCTCTCAGAACCCTTCTCACTTTCTACACCAGTCGGTGACCTAGTTATAGCTAGACGGGCATACAAAAATTTCCTGTCATAGTCTCTTCGAAAGTCACCTCAACAGATCTATTAGAGTCAGAAATGGTAAACTTCGATGTCTTTCTAGGCATGGACTGGTTACACTCATTTTATGCCTCATTCTATTGTAAAACTAAGATTGTTAGTTTTCAGTTTCAAGACGAACCACTCTTAGAATTGAAGAGCAGTAGCCTAGCGCCTATGGGTCGATTTATTTCTTATCTTAAGGCTAGAAAGATGATATCTAATGGTTATCTCTATCATATAGTTAGGGTTATGAATTTTAGCCTTGAAACCCCATTTCTTGAGTCAGTTCCAATAGTTTGTGAATTTCCAGAAGTATTTCAAAAAGATCTTCCCAGGGTTCCTCCCGAAAGGGAAATCGACTTTGGAATTGATCTCCTTCCAGATATCCATCTTATTTCTATTCCTTTTTATAGAATGATTCCAGCAGAGCTTAAAGAATTGAAAGTGCAGTTGAAAGAACTTCGAGATAAGGATTTCATCAGACCTAGTGTATCACCATAGGGTTCACCAGTGTTGTTCTTAAAGAAGAAAGATGGTTCTCTTAGAATGTGCATTGACTATAGATAGTTGAACAGAGTCACAATCAAGAATAAGTATCCCATACCAAGGATTTATGACTTGTTTGACCAACTTTAGGTGCTAGTCATTTCTCAAACATAGACCTCAGATCGGATTATCATCAGCTCAGAGTCATAGATATTGACATTTCGAAAATATCCTTCAAAACTCAAATGGTCATTATGAATTTTTAGTTATGTTGTTTGGACTAACCAATGCTACTAGATCTTTCATGGATTTGATGAACAAAGTGTTCAGACAGTACTTGGACTTGTTCGTTATTGTTTTCATTGATGATATCCTCATTTACTCTAGGAGTGAGGAAGAACATGCAAGTCTTTTGAGGTTGTTCTGGAGACTCTCAAAGATCGCTAGTTATTCGCTAAAGTATAGTAAATGTGAATTTTGCTTGCAATCCGTTGCTTTTCTTTGCGAATCAATGGCACAGAACTACCTCTACTACAGATATCATAAGTTTCTTAGGTCTAACAGGTTATTACAGAAGGTTCGTGGAAGGATATTCATCCATAGCCTCACCATTGACTAGATTGACTAAGAAAATGGTAATGTTCCAATGGTCAGATTATTGTGAGAATATCTTTGAAGAATTGAAAACTAGATTGACTACATCTCTTGTCTTGACTCTACAATAGGGTTCAGATGGATATGTGATCTATTGCGATGCATCTAGAGTTGGCCTTGGTTGTGTGTTGATGTAAAAAGATAAGGTTATATCATAAGCCTCTAGAAAGCTTAAGGTGCATGAGAAAAACTATCCAACTCATGACCTAGAGCCTGCAGCAGTGGTTTTATACTCAAGATATGGACACATAACTTGCACAAGGTTCATGTAGATGTGTTCATCGATCATATGAGTCTTGTTTATGTCTTCACCCAGAAAGAGTTGAATCTTAGAGAGAGGAGATGGCTTGAGTTCTTTAAGGAATATGATATGAGTGTGCATTATTGTCCTGTAAAGGCGAATATAATGGCTGTTTCTTTTAGTAGATTATCTATGGGTAGTGTAGCCCATGTGGAGGGAAAAAAATAGCTAGTGAAAGATATTCACAGGTTTGCTCGATTGGGAGTTCGCCTTATGAGCATATCAGACAGCGGTGTAATAGTTCAGAATGGGGCAGAATCGTCATTTTTAGTAGAGGTTAAGGAAAAGCAAGTGAGTGAGCAGATCTTGCTTGAACTAAAGAGTGCAGTCAACAATCAGAGAGTGGAGGTTCCCAATGGGGAGATAGTGTACTTTGCTACTAAGGTAGATTGTGTGTTCCTTATGTGGGAGAGTTGAGGCAGCATATTCTTACAGAAGATCATACTCCAGGCATTCTATTAATCCAGGTGCCACTAAGATGCTCCGCGATTTGCGAGAATTCTATTGGTGGAATGGTCTGAAGAGGGATATAGCAGACTTTGTGAGTAAGTGCCCCATTGCCAACAAATCAAGGAAGAACATCAGAAACCAGGAGGTATGAATCAAGAGATCGATATTCCTACTTGGAAGTTGGATGTAATCAGTATGAATTTCATCACAGGGTTACCTCGTACTTGCAGACAACATGACTAAATTTGGGTGATAGTTCATAGGATGACTAAGTCTTCTCAATTTTTGGCGGTCAAGACTACATATTCGGTTGAGGACTATGCCAAGCATTACCTTACTTAAATTGTGAGGTTTCATGGGGTTCCATTATCCATCATCTTAGATATAGGTCCTTAGTTTACCTCTCATTTCTGGAAGTCATTTCAAAAAGGTCTTGGTATTCAAGTTAACGTTTGTACAACATTTCATCCACAGAAGGATGGGCAGGCTGAGCGTGCCATTCAGATCGTAGAGGATATGTTGAGATCTTGTGTTACAAATTTCAAAGGTAGTTTTGATGATTACCTTCCTTGCTACCATTCCACCATTCAAATGGCCCTAATGAGGCTTTATATGGGCGTAGATGTAGATCTCTTGTTGGTTGGTTTCAAGTAGGTGAAACTGCTTTGATTGGGCCAGCTTCAGTCCTTTAATCTATGGAGAAAGTGCAACTCATTAGAGATAGACTTAAGACAACCCAAAGTCATTCAAAATCATATGCAAACGTAAGGAAAAGGGAACTGCAGTTCAGAGTTGATGACTGGGTTTTTCTAAAAGTCACACGTATGAAAGGGGTGATGAGCTTTGGAAAGAAAGGGAAGCTCACACCTAGATATGTAGTCCATCACAAGATCTGGAAAAGGAATGGCAAGGATACATATGAGTTAGAGTTGCAAGCAAAATTAGCAGCAGTGCATCAGGTCTTTCACATCTCAATCTTGAAGAAATGAGTGGGTGACCCAGCCTCTATAGTGTCATTAGAGAGTGTGGCGGTGAAAGATAATCTTTCTTATGACGATGTACCAGTTGAGATTCTTGACCGTCAGGTTTCAAGCTTAAGAGACAAAGAAGTCGCTTCAGTCAAGGTTTTGTGGAGGAGTCAGTCCGTAGAGGGATCTACTTGGGAAGAAGAAGCAACCACGAAAGCCATGTATCCTTACCTTTTTCCTTCGATTCCACTCGAGCTTGAGTTAATAATTCCCCTTCAGTTTAACAGTTATTAATGCGTAAATTCAGTTTTAGAATCATGTTCCCTCAGTTTGTGCTTTCATTTTTAGCATAATTGCATGTACTCAGAACTCGATTCATTCAGAAGTCAGTTGTTAGTGTTTAGTAGTGGAGTTTCCATCTCTTCCCCTCTATTTCAGCTATTGTAGTCTTCATTCGAGGATGAATATTTCCAAGGGGGAGATAATGTAACACCGCGTAGCTAAAATAGACCAAAAATTATTTTTTCTGAAAAATCTGCAGGTTCTACCAAAGGTAGAATCGATGGACCGTAGCCAGAACCATGGTCCGTCCTGCACAATCGTCGATGGGAATAGAACTCCCAAAAATTTTATCCTAGAAAAATAAGTTAAATCTTGGACGAAGGACCGACTTACGGTCGATAGGTTAAACAACGGTCCGTAGTTCGTGACCATCAATCAAGACTACCTTCAACCACTATCTTACAAGTGCTATGGATAACCAGCATGGTTCGTAGGTAGACCTATGGTCAGTAGGTGGAAAATTTGAAGCAATTTCAAGGGAAATGAAATTTGGTCAACTTAAAATGATCATAACTTTTAGCAAAAAATTAATTAGGTCTCCCATGACCTACCCACAGATAGATAATTGAATTATCTTTCCTTATCCACCAACCTTGCTAAACTTAGACCTCCTGGTAACATGTTATGCCAAATTTAGTAATGTCCTGTTGAACAGGCCCTCATGATGGACCCAACGACGTGGCGTCGGGCGCACGATGGACCATCAAACCTGGCCGTCATGAGGGCCAACAACAACCTTCCCAGGGGTCTTTTTGACCTTTCCCACTCTGTTTAAACCCTAAGTTACGTTGTTTTGATCCTAAATCATCAGATATTAGTAAGTTTAAACCTAGAAACCTAATTAAAACATATGCAAGTAAAATCATTAAATAAAACTTAGAAAATTAGAAGCAAGAGAAGAGAAAAAAGCTCAAGAACCCTTGTTCAAGAATGCCACAACTTTCCACCGCTCTAGCCCCGAAACGTGTATTTTTAGGTGGATTTCATCACCAGGTATGTGGGATTTAACTAGTGGGTTCCTTTCACCCATTAGGTCCCTAGTTTTCAGTCAGTTCTTGATTTTTAATCATGATTAACCCTAGGGTTTCTAGAACAGTGATATAAGTTAATGAATTCATTAAATATATGTTCTGAATCAAATTATTATGTTATTAATCAGATTATCGCGTGAATTTCAGAACCCTAGCTTTGTATTTCTTTCGTTCATGAATTACACATACTAGGTCATATATTTCAGACACATCAGTTATTCCTGCCTCACTTATAAATGCATAATTACCACATTAATTGTTGCGTTCTATGTTTTAATGTTCATTTTCGAGCTATCCAGTATTTAAAGAAATTAAAATTTAATAAGTTAATCTACAGAATTCATTGGGAGTAGCATAATACCGAGTTGAACTAGGGTTTAGTGTACCCATTAGTCCAAGAAGTACTGGCCAAGTAGGTTGTAAGTCTGCTCTGTGAGCAATCAGTTTAGTGAAAACACCTGCATGCCTTTATATCATTGGCCGAGTATATAAGGTCCTCTCGGTGGAGCATGTACATTGGACTCCAAATTTAGCTCATATCGTTTTATTATCGATTATTACTAGCTCCCACAGTTCAGTCAGACTCTCTACATTAACCATTTATCAGTATATTCAGTATTCAGTTTAAGCATGTTATAAATTTGTCATTGCATCAAGTTAACCAGGAAATCAGCATATCACATTCACATAATTATACTTGTTGTTGCACTTGTTTAGTTATGTTTTAATATGGATTTACTCTATTCTACATTCTTAGAACCTTTGAAGTACTGATGCATACGTGTGCTAAATCTTCTCGTTATGTAGGTTAAGGTTTTCAGCATCCAGATCACTCAGAGATCGATTTCCCAATCTCCAGTCTAGCAGATTCAGTGGTGAGTGCTCATTCTCTGAGGACAACAATCACGAGTTTCATTTCGGTCTTATGTCATTTAGTTTCAGTTTTTTCTACATTTAGCTGGGCCTTGTCCCGGTATTTAAAGTCTAGTTTAGAGGCTATTTTCAGCCATAGTTAGATTCACCTTAGTATTGAGTTAATATTTCTTTTATAGTAAACTCATTGTTTTTAAATATCTCAATTATAGAATATAGGTATTCCTCATGTTTTTTTTGTTTTAAGTATGATTTAGATTCCGCAACATTTTATTATCTTTGGTATGCTCATGCTAATGCAAGCAAGGTTATCTTGGGATCAATTGTGGTCCTATGTTCCGTGTACGCGTCTCGAGGGTAGCTCGGGGCATGAAATTTTCTATGCTAGGGACCTTAATATTATTAGTTTTATCAAGTAGTGTCTATTTCTTTAGTTGCGAAACTTTACATGTACAAAAATGGTTAATTTGTATAGCATGTGGTGTTGATGTCTGTTATTATAGGGTAAATGGTTTCATTTACTGCCAAAAAAAACATCCCTTACTATAACGGTACATGTCTATAAAAGTTTTGTTGTTTATGTGCCATATATGTCGATCCACATTTTTTCCCTTAAAGTTATATGCTACCTACCCCTACTCTCACGAGGACGTGTATAAGTCATTCAAGCAACGTTATTTTAAAACTCTAGAAAGACAAACCCATTACACCGCGGCATTACATAGGTCTAACTGAAAATATCATTTTTAACACTTATTTAACTACACTAAAACTAAAAATAAATTCAACCAAATTTGGAAATGAAGGAGTCACGCGAAGCTCTTGCAATTTTGCTAGTTTCATTTATATTATATGAGAACCTAGTTGATGGTGACACTACCTCCCTATAGCACATCATCTTGACCCCGATAGAAGTAATTTTCAAATGACACATCATCAATGTACTAGTTTGGGACACTTTATACAAATGAGGGGAACCTATACCAAGTGCTACTCACTGACTCTCCAGGCAATGCAACAAAGTTGTTCACTCTATTTTTATGGTTGAGCTTTTTAGACACCGGACAATATCGTGCTAGGAACACGTCCGTCACCTGCTCTAAAGAATAGATAGAATATAGGGCAACTGAGTGAACAAAATTGTGGCCTTTTCCGTCAGTGAGAGAGGGAACACTCTTAACCCGATGATGTCAATGTCCAAGTCAGGACTCCCTACACAACTCTTACACACCGACCTTAGTTTGGAGATGTGATCATGTGGATACTTAGATTATAGCATCATAAACAAACCTCTGGCGGTGAGCATATGCATCAATCTAGTAGTTACGACAAATGTATGACCTTGTGGTAGAAGAGGTAGTAGAAGAAGACCATTAGAATAGGTGATGTTAACATTGACCCTATAAAACTCTTGAGGGCGTGGAGCAGGAGCCTCCTTAAAACATCATCCCCTGGGTTTTCCAATATCACTTGGTTATGAGAATCAACCAATGGAGGATGCTGATATTTGATCACATAAGCTAGATTAGCGGGATTTTGTGGGTCATTAATTTTTCGGAGTGTACGGTTTAGTTCTAGATCAAATGGAAGTTTTGGTTCTCCTTGACTCTGTGAACTTAACATACACCAAGCTAGACCTGGAAGGCACGAAAACAATGAAAGAAAAGTAAAACAAGGAAATTGTTGACTAAAACTTTGTAATATTATTAAAGTTAATCTAAAATACACTTCTCCTAGAAACCGTGCAAAAATTTGATACCCTCAAATTTCACTTCCCTAAAGAAATATAAGCGGTCGTATCAAGGAAAAAACCAAACTATTAGGTTGTGGTTGATCACACGAGGAAAATGATTTACATTTAACTTTAATGTATGATTACCTCTAATTAATCAAGTCCTTTTCAAAATCTAGTAATGTAAAGAGGGATTTTTGTAAAACAAAAGTGTTGCAATGCTGAAAATCAAACAAGTAACAAGAGTGAATTATTGGTGTTTATGAAGTTGTGAGAGAAACTAGAGTTTTAGTGTTCCCCATAGGTTCCTAAGAAAATAATCCTAGCTATAACACTTCTTTCCTAGTGTGTTCATGCAAAGTGATAAGTTATGTATCGTTAAATCATTGGTCCGTCGTATTTAGAATTTCACCCCGTACCTTGGTCTGGCTACGTGTCTAAGTTGCTAACCCATACCTTTACTTCATATTATGCATCATATTTGATGTTTGGCATATTTATTACTTCTCACAAATCGAAACTATGCTACTAAAGATTATTTACTAAACATATGGCAATAATTCTTTTCCTATTAACCTCCCCCTTGGTCTAACAAGTAGCAATAAGGAGAGTTCTAACGCGTCCACTCGTAAAAAATACTTCTAGACAAAAGAATTATCGATGCATGCATTATCCTATTTGAGAATTATTATTTAGTTAGGTTTATTCTGTTAATCACCACTTGTTCCTACAACCCTAGTTGTTGATTTAGTTATCCATGCTTACAATAACACAATTCATAATTGATAAATAATAAATCAATGACTTACTTTGACAAATTCAAAGAAAATCTAGAAATTCTACTTGAAATCACATAATTATCTTGAACATCAAATCCAGAAATTTGATTTAATTACAAAAACAAATCTCCAAGAACAAAAGTATGAAATTAGTAAAAGAATTCAACCCAATAAAAAACAAGATTTTTCTCCCTATTTATAAGAACAATTGTCCTCAATTAAATATTATTTCAATGAAGGAAATTTTGTTCAAAACACGGCTTCAATCGACAACCAACATAGACGGTCCGTTGGTTGAACAACGGACTGTTGATTGCCTCCGTCGGTCCATACATAGCATCTTTTCAAAGCCTACTCTTTGCATCTTCTCTAATCCAATCGACAGACAAACAACACCGTCAGTCGATGCACTTACGGTCCATAGATTCGTATCGTCGTTCCATACTTATATTTTTTTCAACATCGGATACTGAGACAGTCCCTGATCACATAAACAATTTGCTAGGATGGTTCATCGATTAGTCGATGGACCGTTGATCCTTCCGTCTCCCAACACTTAGTTATAATTCCCCGAGTTTCTTTCAGATGCTTGAACATTCTATCGATGGTCACCACCTACGGTCCGTCGATGGGATGACGGGTCGTCGATGGATTCATGGGTGACTTCTCCACTTATTCTTCACAACCTTCAGCATTTTTAGTTTGGACAACTTTCCTGCAAACAAAGACAAGACATATGAGAATAACTACAAAAAAGTCTCTAGACACAAATCAATCTTAATGAAAGAGCATTGAAAGTGCTTTGAAACCTTGGTACATAAGTATACACCAATGTTCGATGGTTCAATGATATCGCATCTACTAATTAATCAAGTATATCTGGCATATGTTCACTACATAATGTCTAAAGGGGAAATCTACTGATGCAGATGCAATTAATTCTTGTGTGTAAAGTACACTTACTTGCCTCTTTCTTTGTCATAGAGTCATTCCCCATTTATGTAGGGCATTGTTCGATTTTAAAAGGTGTAAATGGAAAATAAAGAGATGCGACTTTTATGAAACGTTGAGACATTTGTGAAAAGTTGCGACTTTTATGATAAGTTATAAATTTTATGTAAGGTTGTCATATTTACTTTAAAATGTGACTTTTGTAAAGCTTTGGGACCTTTTAGATTAGGCACAATAAGAATCTTTTCACACTACAACTACTACTAAATGTAGCATTCTAACTGTACTTTACTGCTATGGAGTGACTCGTTTACACTTTTTGGTATTAATACACTAGTAATTGAGATCTATCCTTGGAGGAAATATCCTGAAAAAAACCACAAATCTATGCCTCTGTTTCTTAATTTAGTTGATGAAATAACTGATTTAGACCAAAGGAGCATTCAGCCGAAAATATCTTTCAAAATAGGTGTACCTAAATTATTGTTGGATTTACAATAATAAGCTCGAATAAAGAAGATGTATTGTTGTACTAGTGAATTAGTAATTCCCCATTTCTTTTCGAAAGTGATTTAGTTTGATTGTCTTAAAACTTTTATCACTATCATTGCTATTAAAACTTAGTATGATAATTGTAACACCTTATCTTGGGACGAAGATTAAATAAATGAAATAGAAGTAATCTCTCGTCCTCATGTCATGAGTGTTGAAAGGTATATCCATTACGTGCTTTTTCTTAGTTCCTCGTTGGTTTGTGATGAAACAGGGCAAAAGAAAAACCCATTCACAAGGGCAAGGGGAGTGTAGTATATATTTTTATTTTTAAAAATGCTCATACACCACATGTACCTTTTAAAAAAATCACATCTATGAATTAACTTAAATATATACATATATATATATATATATATATACGCATGTATATATATACTAAAAAAGATGATTAGTGAATCGCGTCAAACACAACTAATTTCACTAGTTAAAGAGTGTAAATAAGTGGCAATTGATAAGGTTAAAAGAATCAGTCTTTAATAGAAGTAAAAAAGAAAGAAAAATAAAAAAGGGAAGTTAATTCAAAGACAAAAATATAACTAGTACCCATCACAGGAATCATATGAATGAGATATTCAATGCAATCCGCATGAGAGAACCATTGCATTGTCCTCGTAAATTAAAGTCCTATATATAGTAAAGAAGTTCTTCAATAATTTCCCATCCTACCTCAATCATGGTAAACTCTTCTTCCAACTACCCTAAGTTTATCAAAATCATTAGTTCCTCTGATAAATTGTGTCGTCTCGTAAGTTCATATTTGTTTTTCTAAAAATTTCACTATTTTATTATAGTGCATTTGCAATTTTAGTCCTTGTGAATTATTGATTTTTGTAGAACTATTTATCTTGTATGAAACTAAATTAAAATTTCCTTTTCATACAGAGGAATCCTGTAGTATTTGCTAAAAGTCATTGCAAAAACATGTTAAGCCTTGTGTTTCTTGAGTCTCCCCATGGAAAATCATGGGAGGTTGAAGTGATAATGTCTCAAGACGAAATTTGGATAGCGAAAGGATGGAAAAGCTTCTGTGCCTATTACTCAATAAGCGTCAAGAGCCTATTAATATTCATATACATCCCGTGCTCTCACTTTGATGTCACTATATATGATCAAAGTACCTCAATAATTTAATATCCAATACATCAAGATATTTAAGTTGATGACGAAGAGAAAGTCATTCCATTCTTCTAATGTAATGCTAATGCAATAGAGGAAGATATTCCAGTTTACCATCAAGCTAATGCTAATGTAATTGAGCAAGGTAAGTAAACATCATAACTGATTTATTAACTATTAAGGTGAATACATTGAGTAGCCATGTATACATTGCATTTGGATATCTATTTCAAAAAATGTGCATGTAGTGACAATGATTTATTTTTACATAAGACATTTTAAACTTGTGGTCTTAATTATTCCATACCATTTCATTGGGTCTTATATCATACTAGTTGTCAAACTTATATCAAGTTGTTGCAGATAAGGAGGTTGGAGAAGCTAATAGCAGAAGTGAACAAGTTAATCCAAAGACTTATAGAAGTCGACACAACTTGTTGAACTTAAATGGTGACAAGCTGTATTTTGAAATGGTTATAAAAAAGGCACATGCTACTTATATGGTAACGTTTAATAGTTTTTACTTTGTGTCGTCAGATTTTTTAGTTTTTCATTCCATTACACACTTACTATTTTTCTGAAAATCTAACGATCATGTTTGTTTGATGAATATTTCTTTAAACTTATCCCATTGAGATTCGCCCAAGGTACATATATAATCAACATGGCGAATATGAGGCTAGTTAATGAAGAAGGAGAAGAATGGAGAGTGGATATAGGGTATAATGCGAGTAAGGTTATAATAAAAGGGGGATGGACTGCATTCCAAAAAGATAACAAGATATCTAATGGTTAAACTTGGCGCTTCAAATTAATTTGGGGCCCTATTGAAAATATTTTGCAGGTTCACAAGATCCCAACACCCCTTTTGATTGCATCAAATTAGCTACAATTTCCTTGGATTGCATGTTGGATATTTTAGTTTGTCTTAGGAAGATGCTAGGGAAATGTTAAATATGTTTTCTTTAGAAAAAAAAAGACAGACAAACTTGCACTTAATTTGCTAGGATATGAAATTTCATAAAGATTTTTGCATAAATTGTCTTGTTATAACAATTATGTGTATTTATCAAGTGCTCAAGTGTGAACACCTATTTTTTTACCAAAACATAATACATTTTACACAAATTTAAAACGGGTTATATTTAAAATAAAATAAAATAATAATAGTAAATTGTAATTTAATAAAAATTATATGATCAATTATAGTTTAATGTAAAAAATTGATAAATAGAAGTTGGAAATTTAAGTTATTTGTTAATTATCAAGTCTAAATATAATAATAATACATAAAATATTATCAAAAAATATATAAAAAAAAATGATTCCTAAAGATTTCAAATTTGTTTTACCTTATCCTAATTATTCCCAACATCCTAACTTTATTTACCTAAAAAATTTCATCCCATTTATTTAGTTTTTTTTTTTCCGTTTGGACTTTATTTAAAAGCTTCACACATTTTTTTAATTTTTACTTTAATTAATTTGCTATTATTATTAATCTTATCTCAACCCCAATTTTCTTAACTAATTTTTAAATTTAATCCTTATCCGACTTCATTACGTTTCTTAAAATTAGCACAAGATTCTCACCCAAAAAATATTATATAACCCACGGTCAGTTGAAAAAAAAAGAAATTGACAGAGAGATATAGAGCAAAAAAAAAGAGAAGAAAAGTTAGTTATACTTTTGAGAATTAGGTTAGAGTTAGTGTTTTTTCTCGTAGTTCCAAATTCGTTGCTTAAATCAGTAGATTTTTGAAGTTATTTTTCATGATATCCATTTCCAGAGCGAGGTCACTTTAAATTATCGCATTATTTAAATGTAGTGTTGTATGAAAATTTGAATCTAATAATATGAAGTACTTTCAATCGTACGTTATTATTACGTAATATTAATCCGTGATGCATGTTATGATTCTTTTTTATTTATTTTTTCTCTTGATCTGAAAAACGGAACAAAAAAAACATGTTTCATTTTTTATATATTATTTCAATAAATAAGATGGTTTCCTCTGGAATAAACGTAAGATGATCATCACTTATTCGTATTATTATGAAATATAATTAGAAGGATATATAATATTAATTTACAAAATTATGGTTAAAAAAGTAGACAAATTATTGGAAAGATTAATTAAAAAACATAAAAAGAAAGTACAACAACAACAACAACAACAACAACAACAACAATAATAATAATAATAATAATAATAATAATAATGAAAGAAAACATAAAAATAAAATAAGAAACAGAGAGAGAATGGTAAAAAAAAATTAAAAAATCAAAATAAAGAGAAAGAATAAGAGTGAAAAATAAATAGAAAAACGTAAAAAAGAATTAAAAAAAAGGAAAATTAAAAATGAAAAAATACAAATATAAAATAAATAAAATAGAATGTAAAAAAAAAACCAAAACAACACAATTTCTAGAAATAAATAAAAGAGTAATGAAATTATTAAAAAAGAATTTGAAAGAAAAGAGACAAAATCTATAAAAAATAATAAAAGAAGAAGAAGAGAGAAACAAATTTTACAGAAAACAAAAAATATATATATAAAATTTATAAAACAAAAACGTGTAGAAAAAAAAGACGAAAAAAGAAAAAAAAAGAAAAAGAAGATTTATAAAAAAAGGGAAAATTTTGTTTCATTAAAAAAAATAATATAACTGTAACAACCCATTTAGCCGATCTGAGCTGTAGAGTTGTTTCTGGTAAATACTTACTGGGTCGACAGACCATGTGACGGATCGTCGTGGTAACGACGGATCGTCATGGACTCCGTCGTCCCATACTTGTGAAATTTCACCTGCTGCTCCCTTCACTACCCTCGACGGCAAGTATGACGAACCTTCATAGGCACAATGGTCCGTCGAGAGTCTTCGTTCCAAAACACTTCAACTCTTGGAATCTGGGTAGTGGGACTAATTCTCTGAACTTCGTGACGGACCTACAGGAAGGACCGTCACAGGTACGACGGACTGTCATAATGTGCGTAACCCCACTGGGACTAATTCTTTGAACTTCGTGACGGACCTGCAGGACGGACCATCACAGTTACGACGGACCGTCATAATCTGCGTAACCCCACATGGTGTCAGACTTCCGCTAAATTTTAAAAGGGTTGTTACGGACTATTCATGTCTATTATTATGAAATTAGTGTGGTAAGTTTAATAATTTATATGATAAATAGGGTAAAAAGAATATGTAGAAGAAAAATAAAAAGAATAGAAGTGGAGGACGAGCGAGAGAGAGGAAAAGAAAGAAGAAAGCAAGCGACTTAGACTTCAGATCGAGAAGATTCATAGGCACTGAGGAAGGTAAAGGCATTGGAGAGGTATCTTGCTTTGTTTCTGTTCATCGGTGGAAATAGGTTATGGTTTAATTCTATTTGATGGATAAACTTTTAATAGCAATCGATATGTATTGAGTGATGTTATAAAATATCCTATATAATTGATTGAGTGGTTGAATGTTTTGTTGTGTGGTTTGTGGTTGGTCTAGTATAAGGAGACTATTGGATTTCTAATCTTGAAACCTCTCTATTAAACTAACGCCTTGAATAAATTAGGCTTACTGAAATAAAATAATGTGATTCTTGGATCGGAGTGTCACTTTCCGACACGGTATTCTTGGATCAGAGTGTCACGTTTCGACAAAGAATATGGGATCGGAGTGTCACGTTCCGATACGGTATATGGGATCGGAGTGTCACGTTCCGGCACAATAACATCAAAGGAAAGGAATCCTGAATTATCTTAATATACTCAAATTCAAAGAACCTAATTCCCAAATGAGTATGGAGTGGAGTCATGAGTCCTCATAGGTGTGCTAATACGGTGATTGTTGGTGTACTTATTATGGTGTTGTTGTCAATGGTTCATGTTATTGTTGCTTGTCACCTGTTAAGTATTGTAGTTGATTTTATATTATTATTCTGTATATATATTGTTTTCTATTTTGAGTTGGCCGATGATACTTACTTAGTACGTGTTCCTTGTACTGAACCCTACTTGTATTTTCTTCCTTGTAATTTTGTGGAGTGCAGCAAGCGTGCCATCGACTTCGACTCGCCCTCAGCTCTTGCAAGTCTTAAGCACATCAGAGTTCGGGTTGAGCTATTATTCCTAGCTTGTGTTGGATTCTCTCCTTCACGTCTTGATGTCTTCGAATTTCGGACATGGACCATCTTTTTACTTGTTTCATTTTCTTAAATACTCTTAGATTTGGTAATTTAAGGATAGATGTTTTTGATGTGATGACTTTCAGATTTTGGGGATAAAAATTGATAAACATTAGAAGCCTATTTAATTGGTTACATTAATAAGTTTTGGATCTTCCGCATTATATTTTGTTATTCATGGTCGAACTATTGGTGAATGTTGGGGTTTAGAATTGTTGGTTCGTTCATCTAGTAGATTAAGGGTGGGTGCAACTCGCGACTCGTTTAGGGTCGTGACAAACTTGGTATCAGAGCATTAGGTTCAATGATCTCATCACACAAGGACAGGTCTTGTAGAGTCTTGCAGAACGGTACAGGGACTCCTTTACTTTTCTTCAATAGGTTGTAGGACTTTAGGAAAACTCCATTCTTTCCTTCTCTCGTGCTATTACTTTGATCGAATTGGTATCTAGGTGATACAAATTGGTATCTGACATCCTCACTCTATTTCGCAGATGGTTAGAACTAGAGAAACAGTTGTGCCAACACCAACACCGGCAAGACAAGGTGTGTCTAAGCCAACCATTGGGACTGTAACTCGAGGAGGAGCAATGGCAAGAGGCCGTGGTAGAGGTCGCAGGAGGACGCCCACTAGAGGTTGAGGGAAGACACCTGGTCTAGCAAGGAATAGAGCAGTGACACCTCCAGCGACTGATGAGGTAATAAGAGAGGGTGAGGAAGGGGAAAATGCGCAGGTTCAAGATGAGGTATTAGCACCCCATCCTACCCCAGAGATGATTAATCAGGTTCTTACTTATCTTAGCGGGTTATCTAATCAGGGCCAAACACCTCCAATGTTTTCTGCACTAGTACCTCAGGTTCTGGAAGTACAACATGCAGCTTATGTGGCTTCCCGCATGGATGCATCATTGGAAGTAGGCACATTTCCTCGATTGACTACAGGGTCTATAATGATAGGTGATCAACATGACCTTTTCACTAAGTTCTTAAAGCTGAAACCTCAAGTCTTTAAGGGTGCTGAATCTGAAGATGCCAATGATTTTCTTGTTGATTGTCATAAGCTGCTACATAAGATGGACATAGTAGAACAATTCGGTGTTGAGTTTGTGACTTATCAGTTTCAGAGGGATGCCAAAATATGATGGCGGTCATATGTCAAGTGTCAACCAGCGCAGGCACCACCTATGACTTGAGATCATTTTCTAGCTTATTTATGGAGAAGTATATACCACAGACTTTGAGGGATGGGGGGAGAGATGAGTTCCTGAGCCTAGATCAAGGAAGGATGTCTGTTGCTGCTTATGAGGCTAAATTTCGGGCACTATCCAAGTATGCCACTCAGCTCTGCGTCAGTCCACAAGAGCGGATTCGTCGCTTTGTGAAAGGATTGAGGTCAGATTTGCAGATTTCAGCCTTACAGGTAGCTGCTGCAGCAAAATCCTTTCACGAAGTGGTTGATTTTGTAATAGAGGTAGAGGGGGTGAAGCAAAACGACTTCACCACAACATCGACATTTATGAAGTTCCGTAAGGGAGGTGAGTTTAGTGGTCCTTACTCCAGAGGGCAGAGTTCAGGAGGTTACCCAGCCCGTCCTATGCAGTCTTCACTACAGGCTGCAGCTGGGGTTCCATCGTAGATCAGTCAGCATTTTTCTGAGTTTAGAGGTTACCCCCAGACTTCGTCATTCTCACAAAGACCTATGCTTGACTTCAGAAATTGTTATGTATGTGGAGAGACTGGACATATAAGGAAATATTGTCCAAAACAGAGTTACAGACCTCCAATAGCTAGAGGTAGAGGTGGTCATGGTAGAGGCCACCATTCTGGAGGACGTGGTGGCCAAGGAAATGGTGGTCACCAAATCAATCGGGGTGGCGGGCAAGTTGGGACTACTGCAGCGCAACCTGGTATGGACAATGGACAGACAGGTGATAGGGCTCATTGTTATGCTTTCCCCGGGAGGTCTGAAGCAAAAGCATCTAATGCTGTTTTCACAGGGACTCTTTTAGTCTGCGATTGCATGGATTCTGTATTATTTGATCCTGGATCAACATTTTCATATGTATATTCCTCATTTGCTACTGGTCTTGATATACGTTGTGATTTGATTGACATGCCTATTAGTGTCTCTACTCCTGTGGGTGAGTCCGTGGTAGTTGAGAAGGTGTATAGGTCTTGCCTTGTGACTTTTGTGGGGAGCAATACTTATGTAGATTTGATTATTCTAGAGATGGTTGATTTTGATGTAATTCTGGGTATGACTTGGCTTTCTCCAAATTTTGCAATCTTAGATTGTAATGCTAAAACTGTGACATTGGCCAAGCCTAGGACAAATCCGCTAGTGTGGAGGGTGACTACATTTCCACTCCAGTTCGTATTATCTCTTTTCTTCGTGCTAAGAGGATGGTGAGTAAGGGTTGTTTAGCTTTCTTAGTACATCTCAGGAATGACACTTCCAAAGTACCTTCGATTGGTTCTGTTTCGATAGTGTGTGAGTTTCTGGATGTGTTTCCTGCAGATCTTCTGGGTATGCCACCGGATAGGGATATCGATTTTTGTATTTATTTGGAGCCGGGTACTCGCCCTATTTCCATTCCCCCTTATAGAATGGCTCCAGCTGAGTTAAGGGAGTTAAAGGCCCAACTTCAGGAGTTGTTAGGTAAAGGTTTTATTAGACCGAGTGCATCCCCTTGGGGTGCTCCTGTTTTATTTGTGAAGAAGAAAGATGGAAGTTTTTGAATGTGCATAGACTACAGGCAGCTGAATAAGGTAACTATTAAGAACAAGTATCCCATTCCTCGCATTGATTATTTGTTCGATCAGTTACAAGGTGCTTGTGTCTTCTCTAAAATTGATTTGAGGTCCGGTTATCACCAATTGAAAATACGGGCAGCAGATGTGCCAAAGGCTGCTTTTCGAACAAGTTATGGGAATTATGAATTCTTAGTAATGACTTTTGGGCTTACTAATGCCCCTGCTGCTTTAATGAGTCTGATGAACTGGATTTTTAAGCCATATCTGGATCTCTTTGTTATTATATTTATTGATGATATACGGATATACTCAAAGATCAGAAAAAAACATGAGTAATATTTGAGAATTGTATTGGAGTTGTTGAGGGAGAAAATGCTTTATAACAAATTCTCCGAGTGTGAGTTTTTGCTAGATTCAGTGTCCTTCTTGGGGCACGTGGTTTCTAAGGATGGAGTGATGGTGGATTCTTCTAAGATTGAAGCAGTGAAGAACTGGGTAAGACCTACTAATGTTTCAGAGGTAAGGAGCTTTGTTGGTTTGGCTAGCTACTACCGTCGATTTGTTAAGGGATTTTCTTCTATTGCTTCCCAGCTGACAAATTTGATTAAGAAGAATGTTCCATTTGTATGGTCGGATGAATATGAAGAAAGCTTCCAAAAACTCAAGACCTTGTTGACTACTGCACCAATTCTTACCTTGCCAGTGGAAGGTAAGAATTTTATTGTTTACTGTGATACATCTTATTCTGGTTTGGGTGCAGTGCTAATGCAAGGGAGAAGTGTAGCTGCTTATGCTTTGAGGCAATTAAAAGTGCATGAACGTAACTATCCGATCCATGATTTGTAGTTGGCTGCAGTTGTATTTGCATTAAAGCAATGGAGACATTACCTATATGGGGTCAAGTGTGAAGTTTATACAGATCATCGTAGTTTACAGTATGTTTTTATTCAGAAAGATTTGAATTTGAGGTAGAGGAGGTGGATGGAACTATTGAAGGACTATGATATTACTATTTTGTATCACACAGGAAGAGCCAATGTTGTGGCAGATGCCTTAAGTATAAAAGCAGGGAGCATGGGTAGTTTAGCCCACTTACAGGTTTCTAGACGCCCATTGGCTAGAGAGGTTCAGACTTTGGCTAATGACTTTATGAGGCTGGAAGTACTAGAGAAAGGAGGGTTTTTGGCATGTGTGGAGGCAAGATCTTCTTTTCTTGACATGATTAAGGGAAAGTAGTTTGCTGATGAGAAGGTGAGACAAATTCGAGATATGGTATTGCGAGGAGATGCTAAAGAGGCAATAATTGATGAGGAAGGCGTTTTAAGAATTAAGGGAAGAGTATGTGTGCCCCTTGTTGACGATTTGGTTCACACTATTCTTACAGAGGCTCATAGTTCAAGCTATTCTATACACCCTGGTGCAACTAATATGTATCGTGACCTAAAGCAACATTTTTGGTGGAGTAGAATGAAGCGTGACATTGTTGATTTTGTTGCCCAATGCCCGGATGATCAGTAGGTAAAGTATGAACACCAGAGGCCCGGAGGGACACTTCAGAGAATGCCCATTCCTGAATGGAAGTGGGAAAGAATTGCAATGGATTTCGTGGTTGGTCTACCAAAGATATTGGGTAAGTTTGATTCTATTTAGGTAATTGTTGAAGGTTAACTAACTCTGCTCACTTCATTCCGGTCAAGATAACTTATAATGCAGAGAAGTTAGCCAAACGCTATATATCGGAAATTGTTCGATTGCATGGAGTTCCACTTTCCATCATATTAGATAGAGGTACGCAATTTAGTTCTATGTTTTGGAGAACATTACATGCTGAATTAGGGACTAGGTTGGATCTTAGTACTGTATTTCACCCTCAGACCGATCGTCAGTCTGAATGAACAATTCAGGTGTTGGAGGATATGCTTCGTGCATGTGTGATAGAATTTGGTGGTCATTGGGATAAATTCTTACCCTTAGCAGAGTTTTCATACAATAATAGTTATCACTAAAGTATTGATATGGCCCCATTTGAGGCACTGTATGGGAGGAGATGTAGGTCTCCAATTGGTTGGTTTGATGCATTTGAGGTGAGACCTTGGGGTACCGATCTTTTGAGGGAATCGTTAGATAAAAGTAAAATTCATTTAGGAGAAGCTTCTAGCAGCTCAGGGTAGGCAGAAAGAATATGCAGACCGAAAGGTTAGAGACATGGATTATATGGAGGGTGAACAAGTCTTGCTGAAGGTTTCACCCATGAAAGGTGTGATGTGATTTTGTAAGCGAGGTAAGCTTAGTCCGAGGTTTATTGGTCCATTTGACGTTCTGAAGCGCGTGGGGGATATGGCCTACGAATTGGCATTGCCTCCAGGGTTGTCAGGAGTGCACCCGGTATTTCATGTTTCTATGCTGAAAAAATACCATGGTGATGGAAATTATATTATTCGTTGGGATTCAATTCTTCTTGATAGGAAACTGTCTTATTAGAAGGAGCCTATTGCTATTCTAGATAGGGAGGTCCGCAAGTTGAGATCAAAGGAGATTGCATCTATCAAGGTTCAGTGGAAGGATCGGCAAGTTGAAGAGTCCACATGGGAGATTGAGGTCGATATGAAAGAAAAATATCCATATCTTTTTACAAATTCAGGTACTCTTTCTCGCCCTCCCCTTTTCTTACTGTGATTGTTCGAGGACGAATGATGGGTAAATTGGTATCTATTGTAAAAACCCATTTAGTCGGTCTGAGTTGTAGAATTGTTTCTGCTAAATACTTACTGGGTCGACGGACCATGTGACGGATCGTCGTGGAAACGACGGATCGTCATGGACTCTGTCGTCTCATACTTGTGAAATTTCTCCTGCTGCTCCCTTCACTATACTCGACAGACCATCACAATCTGCGTAACCCCACACGGTGTCAGACTTCCGCTAAATTCTAAAGGGGTGTTACAGATTATTCATGTCTATAATTATGAAATAAATGGGGTAAGTTTAATAATTTATTTAGTTGGGGGTTAAAGTAGATAGTAGGGACATAAATAGTAGGATACTTTATCATAATCGATTATATGATTATTAGGGTAAAAAGAATATGTAGAAGAAAAATAAAAAGAATAGAAGTGGAGGACGAGCTAGAGAGAGGAAAAGAAAGAAGAAAGCAAACGACTTATATTTCAGATCGAGAAGATTCATTGGTACTGAGGAAGGTAAAGGCATTGGAGAGGTAGCTTGCTTGGTTTCAGTTCTTCGGTGGAGGTAGGATATGGTTTGATTATATGTGATAGAAAAACTCTTAATAGCAACCGATATGTATTGATTGATGTTATAAAATCTCTTATATACTTGATTGTGTGGTTAAATGTTTGGTTGTGTTGTTTGTGGTTGGTCTAGTATAAGGAGACTATTGGATTTCTAATCTTGAAACCTCTCTATTAAACTGACGCCTTGAATAAAGAAGGCTTACTGAAATAAAATAATGAGATTCTTGGATCGGAGTGACACGTTCCGACACGATATTCTTGGATCTGAGTGTCACGTTCTGACACAGCATATGGGATCGATGTGTCACGTTCCGACACGGTATATGGGATCGGAGTGTCACGTTACGACACAATAACATTAAAGGAAAGGAATCCTGAATTATCTTAATATACTCAAATTCATAGAACCTAATTCCCAAATGTGTATGGAGTGGAGGCATGAGTCCTCATAGGTGTGCTAATACAGTGATTGATAGTGTACTTATTATTGTGTTGTTGTCAATGGTTCATGTGATTGTTGCTTGTCACCTGTTAAGTATTGTAGTTGATTTTATATTATTATTCTGTATATATATTGTTTTCTATTTTGAGTTGGCCGATGATACTTACTCAGTACGTGTTTCTTGTACTGACCCCTACTTGTATTTTCATCCTTGTCATTTTGTGGAGTGTAGCAAGCGTGCCATCGACTTCGACTCGCCCTCAGCTCTATCAAGTCTTCTGCACATCAGAGTTCGGGGTGAGCTATTGTTCCTAGCTCGTGCTGGATTCTCTCATTCACGTCTTGATGTCTTCGAATTTCGGACATGGACCATCTTTTTACTTTTTTCGTCTTCTTAAATACTCTTAGATTTGGTAATTTGAGGATAGATGTTCTTGATGTGATGACTTTCAGATTTTGGGGATAAAAATTGATAAACTTTAGAAGCCTATTTAATTGGTTAGATTAATAAGTTTTGGATCTTCCACATTATATTTTGTTATTCATAGACGAACTATTGGTGAATTTTGGGGTTTAGAATTGTTTGTTCGCTCACCTAGTAGGTTAAGGGTAGGTGCCACTCGCGACTCGTTTTGGGTCGTGACAATAACATTCCTAATCTATTTAGGATTACTTGATAAAAACTAACTTCAAATCTTATAAAACATATTTTTTTTAATCTAATAAATAAATTAATATATATTCCTAACTCATCTTGAACTCAAAAATCTCTTTTCCACAAGAACTGTAATTTGTAGAAATTCTATAATAACATTAAAAAATAAAAACATACCAATATAAGAATATATATATATATATATATATATATATATATATATATATATATATATATACACACGCACACACACACACACACAGATGTTTAAAGTTTAAAATTGATGGATGCACAGTGAAAAAAAAATTTAAAACCATTTAAAATAAAAAAAGCCAATTTCAAATAAGTTAAAAAATAAATTTGAGGGTAAATAAAAATTTAAATCTTTCTTAAATAATATAATGTCGAAAAAATTAAGTTAAGTCATACTAAACTACATAAAGCAACCGTGGCAGAACCACGGGACGCGAGGGGTGCCAAACACCTTCCCCTCGGTCAACAGAATTCCTTACCCGAAATTCTTGTTTGCAGACCAATTAAATAGAGTAAAATTTCCTTTTGATTATGGATTTAAATAAGGTGACTTGGAACACCAAAAATCAATTCCAAGTGGAGACTGTGAATAATAATTATCTCTTTTCAAAATGATACTTTTATTGGAAAAACTCTTTTTCTTTCAAAACAAATAAAATATAAAAAATATTGAGAGAAAAAAAAGGGGAGTGACATCAAGTAAGCATTTTGTTTTGTAAACATTATGTAATGTTACTCTTTTTGGTTTTTTCGATTTATATATTTTAAAAATATATAATCGTTATTATTTTAGGAACTGAATTACTATTTTTTTGCTTTGTAAATGGTTTTTTTTAGCAAATCTACCACTAGTCACAGCGTCTAGCGGGTATTGAAAATAAAAAGATATTAATAGGAAATGTACATGCAAGGGAGGATAGGTCTTACCTTACTATTTCTAACGAGATAAGAAGTCTCTACTAATTAAGAGGCATGGAGAAAATATGAACCACAGCAAACTAGGTATTCTATGATAATAACCGAGTTTATAATCCTCACTACGATTATAATAAAAAGTACGATGCTTCAGTAATGCATATAAAATCCAGTTATAACGACGAGTTATCCAACTCAATTTTCATTTGATATAACTATGAACTAAAAAAGATAGTTTGCCCATTTAATGTATTCTGAAGTATATTCTTGTTATATTTTTCTTCATATATGTCTAAAAATAATTGATAATTTATCATTTCTTGTTGGATTTGTTGGATCTTGATAAAGTCGGTGACATTGTCATATAGTTTTGCTTTGCCAGTATCACCATTAGGTGCCTTGGAAAAAACTCCTCACTCACCTTACAATCCCAACTATGTTGTCTTCTATATGTTTTTTATTTGAATTTTGGTGCTTCCACTTCTTTGTTGTGTAGGTAAATGATCCCCATCCATAGTCACCTTATCAACTCATCTATCAAACATATCATCTTCATCATCCCCATCTAACATTTCACTACCCAAGTCAAGGATGAAATCTCTATTATCCAAGTTTTCTTTCGTATCACTCAGTTTAGATGAAGTATCTAAGACTGCCATATATGCCTTTGTCTTACTTGTAGGAATAAATTCAAGTGTTTCAGGGCATAACTTAACGGACTAAGTGAAGGGGTATTACACTCTACCTCAACTAAATTTTCCCATCTTGAAGAACTCGTTTCCCCTTGTTTTTCCGTAGCTTCATTTAAATCGGTTATAGCATTCTCCTAATTCAAAATAAACATGGCAGGTGTATTTGGATTGATTTCTTTTCCATCTATATCCTCTGTTACCATGGAGTACTTTTTATGTGTCACAAGAGCTTGTTGATCAGTATGATCAATATTATAGCACTCTTTCATCTTCGATTATTGATCAATAGGCTTTTCCTAGTCTAAAGTATTCCAAGATTCTGCAGAAAATTCAGTCGTACCACGTAACCCTTCATACAGTGAAAAATTCTCATCCCCCAACACATTAAACTGAGTTAATTCAACAATAATATTACATCTGTCAAGATCAACTTGTGAAGAATAATGTTGGTGCAACATCTAATTTTTGAGGATTTAAAGTCAATATGTTTTTTAATGTCAGACCATAATTTGTTGATACTGTTTTTTCTGCAATTAAAAAGCCTTATTTTTCTTCATATTGCTTTAATTTAATCACAATTACTGCATTAGACCATGCAACCTCTCCATCGTTCACAAATTTAGATGATAACTGCCGTTTAGAGACTTTTGATCTAACAATTAACTCTCGAGAGTTATTAGCTGCATTATTTTGTGCCTCAACATCAATATGTATTGGCGTTGAAGAACCTGTTCCAGCCGCACTATGTTTCTCATTTATTTTACTAGTGAGTGTTCCAATATCTTTTTTATGCCCAGATGTTGCAGTAAAAAGCAGGATACTTGGTGTGTTAACTCTTTATTTACTAGTTCCTGTAGGGTGTTTCTCCTATTTAAGGTTATCCACACTAATTTTTTCAGAATTGATGTTAGACGAATTTGGTAATACTACATCTTTTAAATTTGTTGAATAGAATGAACTTTCTCTCTGTCATACAAAATTGATCGCAAATCTCGTTCAACCTTTTCTCTGTTAATTTTTCTTTCGTTGAAAAATGCACCTTCGATCTCCAAATTTAGTCTACATTCCTCCTCCTTGTGACCCTGATATTTACATGTTTTGCAGTACGAGGGAAATTTGTCAAAGGCAATTAGTAACATCTCATTACTCGTATTAACCAAAAAATTATTAAGAAGCTAAAATTTATCATTTTTGGAAAGAATAGGAAAAATTGGGAAAATTTGATAAGTTAAGAAAATGACTTTTTTTGTCATTTTCAAACGGTCTTAATTTCTAGGTAATTAGGAGTAAAAGTCAGTTCTTTATATTGTTGGAAAGCCCTTGAATATGTCTTACAAACTGCTTCAAGTTTATGAATTTTTCATCTCATAAGACGGAGATAGGCCTATCGGAAGTTGGGCATTTTGATTGGGGAAGGTTCCAATACGGATTTTAGTAAGGTTAAAATGGCCTTTTGACCCAGCTATTTCCTAATTTGTCTTAAAGTTTTTTTAGGGGTAAACTAAGCCTTAAGTAATTTTTAGAAAAGTTATTCACGCTTAGGGCATGTGTAAAAGAGAAAAGGAGAGGAAGAAGAAGGGGGAAGTCCTAGAATTTATCCAAAACACCAAGTTCATCGAGTGGAATTCATCGGAGGTGATATCTATCAAGGTGTGTGACATATATTTGTGTTGGGTTTAGTTCACCAATGCACAATTTTTTTCAACTAAGCAAATTTTGGGTATTTTTAATGATGAACATTGAAGCTCTAGAAGAACAATGATTGAACTTTTTTTGGTTGAGTTGTGTTATTCTCTTAGTTGATTTGATTTACACTCATGGGTTATTTTTAAGGTATAATCTATTGGTTATTGAGGTTATTTGTGATACTAAGCATTTGGAGGAAAGATCCATTGAAGTTTAAAATGTATAGAGTAGTAAATGTGAGAAGAAAAGAAGAAATTAATTTCTGAGAGGCCCTGGTTCACCGGACAAAAAAAAGTCCCTTAGGATAGTTTGTATCCTTCAAGATCTAGTGTACCACGCTACCCATAGCCCCTCAAGAGAGATGTTGTCTGTTAGGCTCTTCCACTCCACGCCTCTAAGAGTACCAAGGATGCCTGGAGACCCCTTTCTTTTCCAATCTTTTCATAGTAGTTCCGAAGAGATTTGGCTAAAACTCCTAGTCGATCGAATATTCTAAGGTACATATAAAGATAATGAAATCATCCATGAATAAAGAACCTTGATTCCATAATCCAATTCAAGAAAATTTAAGATCAATGTTTAAGAAGTTAAGTTTTAAGGCTAAGAACTAAGTCAAAGTAAAGTTCTTATGTTTTCCAAGAGTCTTATTTAAGTGTTTTAACATCATATTAAGACTCAAGTTTCGAGTTAAAGGAAGTGTAAAAGTTGAAGTCTTTCCATCAAAGAAGTATAAGAAAACTACGTATTCCCTAAAGAGTTGATTAAGATCAAAAGTTTCAAGTCAAGCATAGAGTAAAGAGTTGAGTTCAATTCTCAAAGGATATAAGGGAACTAAAAATTACCTATAAAGTTTATAAATGATTTTACATTTCAGTTAAAAGGAAACTAAGATTTCCTAGAAAAGATGTTAACAAGAAAATTGAACATTAATTCCAAGAGATCTTTTAAAGCTAACTGTTGAGCAATTAACTCAACCCAAAGAAAGGAAATTATTCTATAATCATGAGCTAAAGTATGTATTGGGAGATGTATTGAGCACCGATGTGGGGTAAGCCTTCATATTATCTCAGGACCCATGTAAATCATCTATCTAACATGGGTGTTAACGGGTAATACTATTTAGATGATCACTTAAGTTAAGCTAGCAGATCAACAAAGTTAAGGAGTTCTATGGGATGAAAAAGTATATGACCATTCTTTCATCGTCGGCAAGACATTGTATCACCAATTAGGCTCATAGTGGTGATTGTTTGTCATATATTCTTCCACAGAACTTTATTATTTTCATATAAAAGTAAAATTGATTTTTTTATCGCATTTCATTTAATGAACTGAATATTTTTATTATCTTATATGCATTAAGTTGAGTAATCATGAGTTGATCTTATCGAAGGTAAGTTCATCTTATTCGTATTAAGTTTAACTCATTGTTAGCAATCAAACTCACATACTCGTGCATTCAATGTACTGATGCTAGTGGATCTGCATTGTCTTATGATGAAGACATAGGTAACCATGATCGGCATCCAACGTCTCATTTATCCAGTTTGAGCACTCAAAGTAAGTGGTGATCCTCGTTGCATTCTGGATGATCCTTGTTATTGCTTTCCATTATTTTCATCATAGAATGTTGTGGGGGTTGTCCCAACATTCAACATAGGATGTTTAAACGCTTCATAGATAGATAGTAAGTCATTTAGTTAAGTTGAGTCTCTTTATTTACATATTTTTATTTTGTTGTAGAAGTGCCTTGTTTGGTTGATCTTAATTTGGTTTAGCAACCCCAATTGCATTAGGTTAACCCAACTCTCCATCATTCATAAATCTAGACGGTAACTGTCATGTAGAAACTTCTGATCTAACAATCATCTCCCTAGAGTTCTTAACTGCATTATTTTGTGCCTCGACATTAATATGTATAGGAGTGGAAGAACCTGTTGCAGCCACACAAAGTTTCTTGTTTATCCTACTAGTCAGCGTTCCAATATCTTCAATAAGCGCAGATATTGCAGTAAGAAGAAGGTTGCCTTGTGTGTTAACTATTTCTTGACTAGTTGTTGTAGCGTGCTTCTTCTTTTTAAAGTCATGCACACTATCTTTCCAGAATTCATGTTAGATGAATTTGAAAATGTTAGCTCTTTTCTAGTTTGTTCTATAGAAGAAACATTCTTTTTCTCATCCAAAATTTATTGTGAATCTCCTTCAAACTTTATTAGTTATTTTTTTCATTGATCAATCCACATTTGATCTCCATATTCAGTCTACATTCTTTCTCCTTGTGACCCAGATGTTTACACGTTGTACAGTTAAATGGCAATTTGTCATAGACAATTTGTAACAACTCATACATCGTGATGTCCAATAAATTGCTATGAAACTAATTTTTTTTTAAAATAATAGGAAAAATATGGAAAATTTCATAGGTTAAGAAAATGTGTTTTTGGTCATTTTTAAATGGCCATAACTTCTAGATAAGGAGTAGTTAGATTCAGTTCTTTATATGAATGTAAATCCGTTAAAGTGAAATTTCCAATGCTGTGAAGTGTACAAATTTTTTATATCGTAAGAAGGAGATATTCCTATGAGAAGTTGGAAATTTTGATTGGGGAAGGTCCCAATCCAGATTTTAGTAACGGTAAATTGGTCTTTTCACAGAACTATTTCCCAATTTGTTTTAAAGGTTTTATTAGGTGTAAAACTAAGCCTTATGTCTGTTTTAGAAAACTTATTCACGCTTGGGGATTGGTATAAAAGAGAAGAGAAGAAAGAGAAGGGGCAAAGACCAAGAATTCATCAAGAATGGAAACATATTTGATTGGAATTCGTCAGGATGATCCTTATTAAGGTATGCGAGATGTTTTTCTATCGTTTTAGCTCTCACACACACTTGTTCAATTCAAAAAATTTTGAGTACTTTGAATGATGAACATTGAAGTTGTTGGAGAACAATGGTTGAATTCTTGTTTACTGTGTTGTGTTATGCATTTAGCTGATTCTTTTCATCTTTTTGGGATGTTAAGGGTCTAATCTATTAGGTATTGAGGTAATAGTAACCCTTAGAGATTCGGGAAAATCCATGGAAGTTTGAATGGTTAAAATTTAGAAAAGTGGAAAATAAAAAATTAAAATCCCTTCTGTCAGGTGCTGGAGCGCTACTCCATCCAGAACCCCTCATGACTGTCTCTTTCTCTAAGACTATACTACGCCGCGAAAGCCAGAGCCCCAAGAATGCCTGGATATCTTGTTATTACCAATCTTTTTGTACTAGTTCTGAACTTATGAACCTAAAATTCCTAGTCGATTCGAACACTCTAAGGTACATATAAACATTACGAAATCATCCATAAAATGAAATCATTAACCTTGAATCCATAATCCAATTCAAGGAAAGTTAAAATCAAAGTGATGAAATAACTCAAAGTTAAGTTCTTAATGTTTACAAGACTCTTATTTAAACATTTTAACTTCGCATGAATGCTCATATTTCGAGTTACAAAAATAGATAAAGTTGAAGTCTTTTCTTCAACGAATTATGAGAGAACCAAGTATTTCCTAAATATTTGATAAATCTAAAATGTTTCAAGTCAACCAAAAAGTAAATAGTTTAGTTCTTTTGTCAATGTCTATAAGGGAAATAAGTATTTCCTATAAAGTTTTATAAATATATACATTTTTGTTAAGAGGAATCTACGATTTCCCAAAAGAGTTTTTAACAAGAAAAGGCACATTGATTCGAAGAGATTTTTTAAAGCTTAATGCTGAGAAATTATCTCATCCCAAAGAATGGAAATAATTTTTAAATCATGTGTTAAAATATATTTTGGGAGTATTATTGAGCATCGACGTAGGGGTAAGAGTTCATATTAAATCAATTCAACATTTGAAACATGTAGATATCATGGGTATTTAAGGGAAATAATTTTTAGATGATCATGTAAGTTAAGCTAGTTGATCCACTAAGTTAATGAATTCTATGGGACGACAAAGTAACTGACACTGCTGGTAGTGGGGTAAGATGTTTTATCACCACTTATGCTCATAGTGGTGGTTTTTCGGTAAGAAACTCTCCCACATAACTATATTATTTTCATATATAACTAAATTTGAGTTTCTTATTGTATTTCCTTCAATGAACTAAGTTGTTTTACTTTTGTGCAATACTTTATATGTATCACATATGTTTTAATTGACTTATATATGCAGTGAGTTGAGTATTTATGAGTTGTGCAGAGCCAATGTAAATTCATTTTATTCTTATTAAGGTTTAGTGGTCTTTAGCAATCCAACTCTCATACTCATACATTCAATATACTGATGCTAGTTTTTCCTGCATCGTCTTAGGATGTTGACACATGTAACAAGGATCATTATCCAACTCCTCGTTGATCCAGTTTGAGCACTTAAACATAGTGGTGATCCTCCTTGTATTCTGGAGGTTCCTTCGTTATTCCTTTCCAGCCTCTTCATCATAGAATGTTGTGGGGTTTGTTACGACATTCATCATAATAGGTTTAGGGGCTTCATAGACTGACCGTCAGTCATGCAATTCATTTAGGTATTTTTATTTCTATATATCTTATTTTTATATTTAATAGGATTTTAACCATGAAAATTAATTTAACTTATTTATGAGAATGTTGATGTTATATCATTCAGTATGTATTCTGTTGAGTTAATTAAGATAGGTCAAGGATTCGCTGAAGGCCAACAATGATCATTCGGTGCCGTCTACGTTTAGGATGTATGCTCGGGGCGTCAAAAACCTGGTATTATAGAACTCAGTGTTCAAAAGTTTATTAAGTCCTGTCTATAGAGTCTTAGTCATTTTTGTGAAGCACACCACATCATTGAGTAGGAGGCTGCAACATTAAGGAATTTCAAAACTTCGTTCATCTTCCTATTTTGTATATTACAATTTATATCTAAAAAGTTTCCCTCTAATTGTCGCTTGCACGTGTTTAAGATCATCATGCCTCCACGAAGAGAATCTACAGGTCATCCAGCCATAAGGAAAGTAGAAGAACAGTAGGTACCTAATGCACCCGCAGTGTAACCTCAAAGGGAAGTTACCAATGTTGAGTTCCATGAGGCTATCCAAATGTTCAGACAAGAGGTGAATAACCAAGTAAGGTAACATAGAGGATCTCGACAAGAAAGGGTAGACCCTTCAATGAATAGGGAATTTTAGAGGATGAACCCCTTAAGATTTTTCTAGTTTAATCACTACTAAGGATCTGGAGAACTCTGTGAAATAGCTTCAGAAGGTGTTTGAGGTGATGCATGTTGTAGACACTGAAAGGCTTCAACTAGTTACATATCAACTAAAGAATGTGGCTAAGACTTGATTCGATTAGTTAAATGACGGCGAAGATAAAGATGCACCACATCCGAGATTATCTTATTTCGAAGAGGCTTTATTGGGGTGGTTCTTCAACTAAGAAATTAAGCAGGCTCTGAAATAGGATTCCTTGAGTGTTCATGAGTATGGTCTGAAATTCACCCAATTGTCTAGCTTTGGTTCTAATATTTTTATAGTCATGGGGAGAAGATTGAGTTTGCTTTTCGCTTTCTTAGGTCGTGCATCTCGTAAAGATGGAAGAGCGGCGATGCTTATCGTGGACTTGGAAATATCCGGATTTATGATTTATGTGCAAGAAGTTGAAGAGGAATAGTTGAAGGATAGAGAACAGTACAGGAATAAGAAAGCCAAGACAGGGAATTAGTCTAGGCAGTAGAAAGGTGACTCAACCGAAACAGAAGGGGCATGAGCCATTATCATCTTGTGCAAAGGCGCCTACAAACAAAGCGTGACTACAATGTATATATTGCACAAAACTAAGTATATATACTAGAATAGTCTAAAGGAAGCGTGGCACAAGGACTAGTTGGGCTTGGGCATGTGCTAAGTGTGGTAGAACCCACCTAGGCAAATGCCGTGAAGGCTAAATATTTTGCTGAAAGTGTGGTGAAAAAGGTAACTTAATGAGAGATTTATCGTATAATAAGAAAGGTGGTGGAATTCTGGCCAATAGAACTCAATTGTTATCAGTTGCTCCAAAAGTCAGAAGTAAACCTAGAGGAGCCACTTCCTATACTGGCAGAGGGGAAAACTATTCTTATGCAATCACTAGGCTCCAAGAGCAAGAGATCTCTCCTGATGTTCTCATGGGTATGATAAAAGTATTTACGCTTGATGCTTATGCTTTTCTAAACCCATGATTAGATCAAGTTTTTATTTTGTAACTCCTTATGTTGCGAATAATTTTAATATTCTCACTAGAAAACTTTGTGAACCATTCTGTATTTTTACTCAGTTTGAGAGTCTATTCTAGCGAAAAGAGTCTGTCGTGATTGTCCTATTTTTATCAATCACAATAACATTATTATTAGTTTTTAGTTATGTCTTTTGGGTTTACCAATGCAGTAGCAGTGCTCATGGATCTTATGAATAGTATTCAAACCTTGCTTAGATATGTTTGTTATCATCTTCATTGATGACATACTAATATATTGAAGGAATGAAGAAGATCATGCTAGTAACTTGATAATCCTACTTGAGAAATTGAATGAAAATTAGATATATGCCAAGTTCTCCAAGTGTGAGTTTTTACTTAAGTGTGTGGAATTCTTGGGCCATATGATTTTCGGTGATGGGATTAGAGTTGATACCCAAAATATAGAATTAGTTCACAGTTTGCCTAGACCCATGTCTCCAATCGATTTTATGAGTTTCTTGTGTTTAGCAGGCTAATATAGAAGCATTGCTGAGGGGTTTTAATCTATCTTGTCTCCCATAATCAAATTGACTCATAAAACAGCAGAGTTTCAATGGTCTAAAGCTTATGGGGGGTTTTTTCAATCCCTCTTTTTAGGAATTGAAAAAGAGGTTGACTACATCTCCAATTTTGACTTAATCAGAGGGTAATCAACATTTTGTGTTGTAGTGTGATGTATCAAGAGTTTGTTTTGGCTGTGTGTTTATGTAAAAAGTCAAGTCAAAGCCTACGCCTCTAAATAGTCAAAAGTTCATTAGAAGAAATACCCAACCCATGACATAGAATCGGTTGTTGTGGTTTTATCCTTTAAGATATGGCATTAGTTACCGACCATAAGATCCTAAAATATGTGTTCACGAAGAAGGACCTTAATCTAAGACAAAGGAGGTAGTTAGAACTACTCAGGAATTATGACATGAGTATTCTTTACCACTCATGTAAGGATAATATGGTTTTTGATTCCTTAAAATTGTTATCCGTAGGGAGTACCGCCCATGTTAAAGAAGAAAAGAGGGAGTTAACTAAAGATGTGCACAAACATTCATGTTTCGGAGTCAGGCTTATGGATCTCACAGACAGAGGGATAGTGGTGAGTAAGGCTGGAAAACAGACCGATTTTTGGCCGGTCCGGTCCGGTTCAAATCCGGCTCCCGTACCAGTCCGTCTGGTACCAGTTAAACCGGTAAGGAACCGGTCTGTTTGTATACAGGACCGGGTACCTAAAAGGCTCCTGGTTTTTTATTCGGTAAAACCTGTTCTGTCCGATCCGGTACGAACCGATTTAGCCGGTTTTTTTATATATATATATATTTAATGTTACCATTTTATATGACCGTTGGGCCCTTCTAGCCGTTGGGCTGGGTCCCAAAATGGTAAAATATGACCCCCCACCCCCCCACCCCCTTCTAACCCATTTACACTATAAATATACCATTTTTTTTCCATTTTAAATCACAAATTCAATACTTATACAATCTTATACAATCTCTCAAAGTCTAAAACTCTCAATTATAAATCTCTCATAAATTATTAATTATTATATTGTGATATTGAGTTTATGTTTGAATTTTGGAAGCTACAATCGGCATCTATAAAATCCGGCTTTGTTAATACGTCTACTTTTACGTAGACGTTTGGTACATTCTCTCCAACTATTAACATTAATTGTTATTTGTTTATTAATTTTTTTGTTTTATCTCTTTTATTATATTATTTTGCTTTTTTTTCTCTTAATATTTAATTATTTTAAATTTTAACATGATTAGGAAAGAAATAGTGGTAAAAGACCAATGTCGGAATTAAAAAATAAAAAGGGAGGACTAAGTAGTTCTTGTTCTAAAAATTTGCCACCAAGATATTTACTTAATTCTAATGATTATACTTGTGTTAATGAAACTTTTTTTACGTCACCAAGACCTATTGAATTTGATTATGAAAATGAAGTAGATGATGAGTCTTTAAATAGACATTATACTAATTTTGAAGAAGAATTAGAAGAAGAAGTAGAAATAAATGAGGAAGATGAAGAGACCCCTACCCCGACTAGTCTGGTTACCGAAGTCCCCTCTTTACATACTTTTTCAAATGTCGCCGTCGTACGTGTTTAAAGATCGTTTGTATGGAAATTTTTGATACAAAATGAGGAGAAAACTACTGTTACGTGCACTAAATGTAAATTGGTAATGAAACATGTAACTACGGGTACACAAGGGGGAACGGTTCGACTAAGAACACATTTAAGAAAGTGTAATAAAGAATTTGCTCGCCTAGATGATATAAAAAGAGCTAATAGAAATGGAACACCCATACCCGAAAATTCTACGGGTGTTGGAGGTTCTAATATGGTTCAAGGTGTATTAATATGTCTAACGCGGCTAGTGAAAGCACACACCGCACATATAGTAAAGAAAATGATCGTAGAGAATTAGCTAAAATTGTTGTTGTTTATGGTTTACCTTTTTCATTTCCTTCTCATCCTGGTTTTGTTCATTGTATTAGAGAATTATATAACCCATATTATGATTGTATTCCAAGAAATACAATTAAAAGTGATTTTTTGAAATATCAAAAAGAATATTCTCATTTTCTTTGTTGTTTATTTGCCTATTATGATGGTAGGTTATCTATTACTTCTGATATGGGATGTAGTCTTAATGGTAACGATTGTTTTACACTTACTGTCCATTTGATTGACCATGAATGGAACATGCAAAAATTAATATTAGCGTATAAATATGTTGAAGAAAATAAAACCGGTTCTTATATAGCATCAAAAGTAGGCTCTATTTTACAATATTATGGAATCTGTGATAAAATATTGAATGTCACTTTAGATAATGCTTATAATAATTTAAGTGCCGTTGATTATTTAAAAATTAGACTTTGTCCAATTGATAATGGTTGTTTTCATATTAAGTGTGCCACACATGTTTATAATTTAATAGTAAAGGATGGTATTTCTCAATTTGGAGTTTCTTGTGAAAAAATTAGACTTGCTTGTAATTAGATTATTAAAGCTAAAGTAAAAGCTAGAATTACTGAATTTAAAAATCATTGTAATGAATGTGGACTTGCATATAGAAAAATTCCAAAAGAAATATGCACTAGATGGAATTCTTTATTTGAAATGCTTCAAGTTGCTTATGTTTATCAAGAACCGCTACAAATAGTTTTTAATGCTCATAATGCGGATTCGAATTTAAGAATTGGCTTTGAAGATTGGCAAAATACAAAAGAACTGATTGATTTTTTAACAGTTTTTTACAAAGCAACAAATGAATGTTCTGGTCAATACTATCCTACTATTTCTTCTGTTTTAGTAAATATTTTGTGCTATTTCAATTGAATTTGCTAAATATAAAGGAAAAGAACATTTTGAAGATTCAGTTGCTTTTATGATTGAAAAATTCAAAAAATATTTTTTCCCTATTCCTCAAATCTATTTGACTGCTACTACTTTCAACCCAAATTATAAATTAAGAGGTGTTGAAAGAATGGTTGAAAAGATTTATAAAAATTTAGAAATTAAAGATGATGAAACTCCTAGTGTTGAACAATGTAAAAGTAGCATTTATACAAAAGTTAAAGATTTATATAATGCATATAAAGTTATGGAAAAAAATATTCCAATAGTTGAATCTTCATCTTCTAAGCCTAAAAGTGATGATACAGATGATATGATGGATGAATATCTTGAGCTTGAAAGTGATGAAACTAATAATGATTTTGATTTATATTTCAACCAGGCACGGGAAAAGATTAGGCGTGACGAAGGAGAACTTTAACCTCGAACATTAAATTGGTTGAAGAATCATGAAAAACAATTTCCGACCCTTTCTAGGATTGTTCGAGATGTGCAAGCGATTCAAGCATCATCGGTCGCTTCGGAGAAAGCCTTTAGTGCAGCAAGATTTATGTTTGGAGATCATCGATTTTCATTAGCAAAGGACAGCTTGGAAATATCGATGTTGTTTCGAGACTGGGTCAATGCCGAAAGAAGAATCACCGGACTACCACTATGATGTAGCCATATAGAAGACCAAATAGATGAAATATTTGGTGAGAATAGTGATGATGGCATGGAAGAAATGGAAGAAGAACGACAAATGTGAATTCCAAAAAAACTTTCTTTTCAAATGATACAAAATTTACAAAAAGAATTTTAAAAACAATGGAATTGTTAGTATAATAATTACTAATTTACTTTTCAATTCCTCCTAAATTATGTACTCTTAATATCTTTCTAATATTTGTATTGTATAATTTATTTATATGAATAAATATACGGCTATTCGCCTTGATTTTTTCTTTTATAATAGTCTCTTCTATTTAATACATGTAATTTTATAAATTTAACTTTAAATTATTTTAATCAAAGTTTATGTTTAAACTTTAAATTCAATATAAACTTTAAAGTTTAAATTTAATTTCAAACTTTAAATTCAATATGAAGTTTAAAAAACTTTAAATTCAATATAAACTTTAAAGTATAAATTTAATTTCAAACTTATATAAACTTTAAAGTTTTCTATTGAAGTTTTAATATAAATATAAAATATTATATAATAATTGAAATAATTAAAATTTATATTAAAAAAATGGAAGAACCGGTAAGACCCGGTTTCAAACCGGTCCAACCCTGTTCCATACCGGTCCAACCCTGTTCCAAACCGATTACTAACGGACCAGGTGGAACAGGGAGACTTTTCCGGGAAAACTGGTCCGGTAAAATCCTGTATCGGTAAGAAAATCTGGTAAGAAAAAACCGGTACCGGTCCAGTTACCGATAAAACCGGTCTGGTTGACCCGGTCCTGTCTGTTTGCCACTGGTGACTAATGGGGATGAATCATCAATAGTGTCTAAGGTTAAATAAAAGCAAGACCAAAACAACATTTTGCTTGATTTGACGAAAAATGTTGATAAACAAAAAGTATTGGCTTTTGAACAAGGCGGAGAAATTGTGCTAAAGTACTAAGGTAGATTATATGCTGGTCGGACTCAAAGAGAGGATCATAGAGGAGGGTCATAGCTAAAGATACTCCATTTATCGATTTCCACCAAGATATACCGCAATTTGAATGAGGTATATTTGTTGGAAGGTATGAAGAAGGACTTGTAATGTTTGTTGCCAAGTGCCCAAATTTCTGACATGTGAAAGTAGAGCACCAAAAATGTAATGAATAGGCTTAGACTACAAAACATCAAGAATGGAACTGCGAGATGATTGATATGGAATTTATCACAGGCTTCCCAAGATCTCGCGGGTAACATGATTATACATAGGTGATTGCCAATTGAATAACAAAATAAACAAACTTTTCACCGATAAAGACTACCCATTCAGCTCAGGATTATGCTAATATTTACAATAAAGAAGTGGTAAGACTTTATGGAGTTCTGGTCTCCATTATTTCAGATAGAGGTGCACAATTTTTATACTTTATACGCTCAAATTATACTTCCCTAAAGAAGTATAATCGGTAGTATCAAGTAAAGAACCCGATTGTTAGGTTAGGGTCGATCCCACGAAGAAAATGGATTAGACTTAACTTTAGTCTATGATTACATCTATTTATTCAAGTCCTTTCCGAAAACAAATAATTGAAAAAGGGGGGGGGGGTGAAACAAACGTATTCAATTATTTCTAACTAAACAAGTAGCAAGATTAAAACTTTGTTTTTTATCAAGGGACGAGAGAAACTTGGGGTGTGAGTGTTTCCCATAGGTTCATAACGTGGCAATCCTAGCTATAATAATTCTTTCCTAGTGTCTTGCATGCAAAGTGTTTAGTTATGTATCTCTAATTCCTTGGTCCAGCAACTACAGAATTGTTAGGATCGAATTCACACATACACACAAGATGAATGAAGAACAGAAGAACTTTCAAGAGAAAGAGATGAGAGATCTAGAGAGAGAAAGAGAAAACCCAATATTTCGTGGTAACACCCCGTGAGTAAACTTCCACAGAGGTGAGGTATATTTATATTAATAAATCAGGGTATTTTTGGTTATAGAGAATAAATAGGAAAACCTAAAATAGAAAATAAATAGGAAAGCCTAGAATAAAGAATAAATAGGAAAACCTAAAATTAATCAGGCTCCACTACCTAACAATTCTCCCACTTGGAGACTGACTCAGTCATCCAAAAAATACATTCTCAATAAAAATTCTCTTCATTATCAACATCTTTACCACACCGCAACATCTGTAGCAACAACTACAGAAGACCAACCGAGGTTTTACATAACCTCAGTTTCCCAACATCAACACATTTCGTCAATATGTTTGCCGGGTTCTTTGCTCCCTCTATCTTGTCCAAGCACATATCACCATCCTCCACTGCCCTCCGAGTGAAATGGTATTTCCCTCTGATGTGCTTTGTATTCGAATGATAGACTAGATTTTTCACCAACTGTGTGACACTTTGGCTATTTGAGTAGAGAATCTTATCGCTCTGCTTCTTGCCCAATTCCTCAAGATAATCTGCCTGCCATATCATCTCTTTCCCAGCTTCAGCTATTGCAACATACTCAGTTTCAGTAGATGAAAGATAAACACACTTCTGAAGCCTAGACATCCAACTCACTGTTGTTCCACCTATGGTATAAATGTACCCGGATGTACTCTTGCTCGAGTCAACATCCCCACCAAGATCAGCATCCACAAAACCCTGTAGAGTCACCTTGCCTTTGCCAAAACAAAGTGAACTGGATGTACCTCTCAGATATCTCAGAAGCCACTTCATAGCTTCACAATGCTCTTGTACCCCTGTCTTGGTGCTTGCTTTAGTCCATACAAGCTTCTGGTGAGCTTGCACACCATGTGTTCCATGCCTGGAACCACAAATCCTTCTGGTTGCTGCATATAGATCTCTTTGTCCAGATCTCCATGTAAAAACGCTGTTTTTATGTCCATTTGCTGTAGATGTATATTCTCCGTTGCAACAACACTCAACAGAATTCGAATAGAGGTTAACTTCACAACAAGAGAGAATATTTCAGCATAATCAATACCTTTCCTTTGTGAATATCCTTTAACAACTAAAGGAGCCTTAAACTTTCTTTTGACATTTTGTTCACTCTTGATTTTGAACACCCACTTGTTCAGCAAAGCTCTCTTTCTTGCAAGTGACTAAGTCAACACCGATGTGTCGTTCTTCTAAAGTGACCTCATCTCATCATCCATGGCTTGCTCCCACTTGATCAAATCCTCCACCTATAGGGCCTCATCAAAAGACTCTGGTTCCCCCTCATCAGTAAGCAATTGATAGTGTAATGAAGATGAATACCTATCTGGTGCACTGATGGATCTGGATAATCTACTTAACACTTGCTCAAGTGTAACTTGCTCCACTTCAAATTCTTCAGTAGGAGTTGGTTGAGTATCTGCTTTGACATCTCTGGGGTTACTATTCTCCAACTTAACCTTAACTCCCACTTGCTTTGTAATCTCTAGAACCTTCTGGTCTCTGTCCTTGTACAAGATAGACTCATCAAATGTCACGTTCCAATGTCTCAAGATCTTTCTGTTCTTGTCATCCCAAAACCTATAACCAAACAAATCAGAACCATAGCCTATGAAGTAACACTTCACAGCCTTGGCATCAAGCTTGTCTCTCTCTTCTTGATAAACATGAACATAAGCAGTGATCCCAAAAGTCCTCAAGTGTGAGTACTTGAGTACTTTTCTTGTCCACACCTCCTCTGGAATCTTGAACCCTAAAGGAACTGATGGTTCCCTGTTTATCAAGTACGCAGTTGTGCTCGCAGCATCCGCCCAAAGTGTTTTGGGCAGCCCACAGTGTAACCTCATACTCCTTGCACGATCATTCAATGTTCTATTCATCCTCTGAGCAATTCCATTCTGCCTTGCCTTACCAATAATTGTTCTCATCAATCTGATTCCCCCAGCTGCACTGAATGCCTTGAACTCTGATTTGTCATACTCTCCTCCATTGTCAGACCTTAGGCATTTGACTTTCAAACCGGTCTGATTCTAAGCTTCAGCTTTCAACTTCTTGAAAGTTGCAAACACATCTGACTTATGTTTCAAGAAGTAAACCCATACTTTCCTGCTGAAATCATAAAATGAAGGTAACATAGAATCTGGATCCTCCAAGTGATTATACTGGAGATAGTCCCCAAACATGTGTATGGACAATTTCCAAACGCACTTTCTTTGGGTCTCTAGGAGTCTTTGTGAAGCTTACTCTTTTCTTTTTGACCATAACACAGCTTTCGCAACGACCCATATGAACAGACTTCACATCCTCTAATCCTCTTTTTGCAACAAGCATCTTGATTCCTTTAGTACTTATGTGTCCAAGTCAGTTGTGCCACAGACATTAACCGGAAGCACCTTCAGCAACAGCGGCCATGTTTATACACCATGCAGTGGTGTACAAGGTTCCATAATTTGTGCCACGAGCTACTACCATAGCACCTTTCACGATCTTCCACGAACCTTTCCAATACTCTGTTGCATATCCCGTGTTATCCAACTGACTAATAGAGATCAGATTTTTCTTGATCCCACGAATATATCTGACATTCTCCAACGTCCACTGGTTTCCCGAGGTAGTCTTTATGCAAACATCCCCCTTTCCTTCAATCTTTAAGGCTTTATTGTCAGCAAGATATACTTTTCCAAAATTTCCTGATTTGAAGTTTTGGAACAACTCCTTGCTTGGAGACGAATGGAAAGATGCACTAGAATCCAAAATCAATGATTCAACCGGGTTGTTCACACTAAGGATTAGAGCATCCCCAATGTACTCTGCTGAATTTAGAGAATCATTGTCATCTCCAAATTTCAGATTCTGTTTCTTCTTTGTCTTTGTACGGTTCGTCCGAAAGTGCCCTTTTTCTTCACAGTTCCAACAACTCATGTTTGATCTGTTCAGTGATTTTTGTTGATTTTTTATTTTGATCGACCATGTTGATTTTGACCTTTTGTCTTACTTCTCCCCCTTCAATCAACGGTGAGAGCACTGCTTGATGAATCTCCCACTGCTCGTTTGCGAATAGTTCGCTAAGAACAACATCACGGATTTCATCAAGCTTCAGTTTCACAGATCCACGGGAATGGCTAATCGCAGCAAAAACAGTATCCCAAGACTCAGACAGAGATGAGATCAAAATCAACGCCTTCATTTCATCTTCGAAATTAATATCCACAGAATTGAGTTTACTCACAATCATATTGAACTCGTTTATATGATCAGAAATGGATCCAGTTTCAGACATCTGTAAATTGAAAGATCTACGCATCAAATATACCTTTTTCATAACCGATGGTTTTTCATACATGTTTGAAAGTTCCTTCAACAGACCGGACGTAGTCTTCTCCTTCACGATGTTGAACACCACGTTTCTTGACAAAGTCAGCCAGATCAACTCTAGAGCATGGCGATCCTTGAGTTTCAACTTTTCCTCCGTCATGGATTCCGGCATCACTCCGGTCAACGGTTCGTGAAGATCTTTCTGGTTCAGATAATCTTCGATCTGCATCTTCCAGAAACTGAATTGGATCCATCAAACTTTTCGATTTCAAGTTTCAAACTATCCATCTTATGTGATCGTGTTGTATCTCTTTAGCTCTGATACCAGTTGTTAGGATTGAATTCACGCACACACACTAGATGAATGAAGAACACCAAAACTTTCAAGAGAAAGAGATGAGAGATCTAGAGAGAGAAAGATAAAACCCAATATTTCGTGGTAACACCCTGTGAGAAACTTCAACGGCGGTGAGGTATATTTATGTTAATAAATCAGAGTATTTTTGGTTACAGAGAATAAATAGGAAAACCTAAAATAGAGAATAAATAGGTAAGCCTAAAATAGAGAATAAATAGGAAAACCTAAATTTAATCAGGCTCCACTACCTAACAAGAATTTCACACCGTACCTTGGTCCGACTACATGTGTCTACTTTATAAATCTTAATTACATCCCCAACCTATTTCCAAAATCTCAGAGCCACACTTATACGATAGTAAAGTCCTATTACCCTGAACTTATTTTATAAATAATTTTCTACCCCTTTTTTGCCTACGTGACACTATCTTTCGGGGTCCAGCGCGTGTTGAATTTTTTTCAAACTAGTGCCACGTCGGCCGAAAAGGGGTAGAAAATTATTTATAGAAAAAGTTCAAGGTGCATAGGTACTTAGTATAGTATAAGCTTGTCTTTGAGATATCGGGCACAGGTTGAGTGGGTAATCATGATCTATCCTTTTTTGGCTCAATGGATATTGATCCAATTAAATTCGGTTCTAATTTGATCTTAACCTGTTTGTTGTCTTTACCCATTAGGATTGACATAAAATTTAGCCAATTCACTCAATTACCGTCCCTACTAATTACAAAGATTTAAATTGAATAAGAATAAGTGAAACAAATGAACTTACACAAGAAAACTAATTTAAAAAATAAACTACCAGATCGTTATCCTCTATTGGATGAGTCGCGATTTAACATTGTAAATGAAGATTAGCCTAGAAATGCCTACTATTAAAACCAAATTGTAGATAGCCACGTGTATTTATCATTTTTCTATAAAATAAAAAGATTTGCTATAAATGGTAATTATTTTTAGCATTCACTACTTATATTACTAATATGATAATTTCATATCATAAATTAGTTTTACCATATAAGTTTTATTTTATTTTAATAATTAAATAGATTTCACCATTTTATTAGATAACATGTTGCGTAACAAAAACAATAATATTTCCGTAAAATTCTATAAATTGGTCCTTTTATGTTAATCAGGGTTACTACAGGCAACCGATTCAATCACGAAAGTTATATTAGCGTAAGATAGGGCAAAGAGAGATTGATTTCGATTTTTGACAGAAATACACTCGTTCAAAATCATGGTATGTATATATATTAATTTATTTAATAGAATAAATGTTTATGCTTTTACATTCCATATAAGAGCCTGGAACTTGAATGAAGAATTTTCATTCATTAAGCAACTTTATCTTGTTATGAGAGGCTGACACTACAAAAAAAATAGTGTTTAGCGACAGACATAATCCTTCACTAGATGATGAAAATCCTTAATTACTCATGATTAGAATTGGATTTGCAACAAAGTGTTGACTGTTGATATTATGCTTGTTTGTAAACTCTTAGAGACGAAAACAAAGTTCCGTCACAAGCTTGACGACGTCCTTATGACAAATCATTTCCGTTGCAATATGTTTGCGATGGACTTAGTCATCATTATATTGACATAATTTTATTTCTAATTTCATAATTCTATGACAAAAAAATGGTGTTTTGTCAAAGTTTTAGCGATTTTATAGTACAAAACGTCGCCACATGTTTGCAACGGACTCATTCGTCATTATATTTATATAGTTTTGCTGCTAAATTTGTTGCTAAAAATTGTTCTACAAATTTTATTCGGTTATTTAAATATGCACTGCTGAAAATAAATTAAATTAATTACTAAATACTCCAAAATTTACAAACATTCAAATATGATAATACTGATAGACGATTCATGATATATAAATAGAAAACTCCAAAACCACATATTTCTAGTTAAAAATACCCAAAGAAAACCATCAAGTACTCTAAGAAAACCTATGTTCATCAAAATGTTACTACACGCAATTTGTAGTTTGCAAAAAGTATGACGTTATCAAAAACATAAGTTGTGGAGGTATTAACTTAAAATTGTGGTATCAACCTCATCCTCATTACTAGAAGGAGGCATGGGTGCCGCAGTCGATCGATTGTCGAATGGAGTAATCGATTCTTGCACCTACTAAATAATAATAGAAAAAAGATGACTAGTTAGTGCATGGGTAATTTTCATTACAAACTCCTCCATATTTGTTGTCGATGTTGATTGAGACATGGAGGTTATAATGATGATGTGCCACAAAGATTCTTCTTATAATAATATTTTGCTTCAAATCCAAGACAATATATTCTTCTTTTCATTTATCCCTCGCAGCTTGGTCATATGCTTTATATTGATCAGTATAGTTGTTCATTCTTATTTTTATTATTTCCATCTTTCGGAGATCAGCATATTTAATTCTCAAATTTTAGAATACAAAAATCTGGAGGTCGATGTTTTTATATTTCTAATTTTTGATATTGCGACCTCTTAAAGTTGGTAATTCTTATTTTTGAGATTCCAATATTCGTAAGTCGATATTTTCCTTTCTTTTTTTTTGTTTCCGACCTCTGGAGGCCAGTATTTCTATTTCTTATTTTTAGATTTCAACCTCCGGAGGTCGGCATTTCTATTTATTATTTATTAGGTTCCAAACTACGGAGGTCGATATTTTTTTCTTTTTTGTAAGATTCCGACATCCGGAGGTAGGTATTTTTATTTCTTATTTTTATGATTCCGACCTACGTAGTTCGGTATTTTTGTTTCTTATTTTTCAGATTCAAACCTCTGGAGGTCGGTTTTTTTATTTGTTTTATTGTTATGATTCAAACCTCCGGAGGTTGGTATTTTTATTTATAATTTTGTTGATTTTGACCTCCGGAGGTCGGTATTTTTACTTTTAACTTTTGAGATTTCGACCTCTGGAGGTCGGTATTTCTGCTACAGAATTGCCAGCATTGAGTTTCAATTTTAGTATCCCACGTGCATATTTATATCAAAACAACCTAAAGAATTCAGAATAAGCTATTTCAAACTAATCTTCATCTAACTAAAAGAATTCCAAATGAGCTATTTTAAAATAAACATCATCCAACCAAAACAACACAATATTTTCAACATATGCATTAAACTATTTCAAAAAAAACTTCATTCAACCTAAAAATAAAATAAAATACGATCAAACAATTCAAATAATATGGAAGTCTAAAATGTCAAACAAATATAAGTACTCCTTATCACCATCACTTTCCTTATCAACATTATCATTATCACTACATTCAAGATCAGCTCCATCTTAACTGCATGCAGGACATGTAGGAAGTATCTTTCCTGATTCAAAAGAAAAATTGGTTGGTCGTGAAGTGTTGCATACCTCTTGTTCTCTGCTTCCTTTAATGCCACAATCTCCACCTCAATGTTCTTCTTTCTATCATCCAACCAAAACAACACAATATTTTTAACATATGCATTAAACTATTTTAAAAAAAACTTCATTCAACTTCAAAATATATTAAAATACGATCAAACAATTCCAATAATATGGAAGTATAAAATGTCAAACAAATATAAGTACTCCTTATCACCATCACTCTCCTTATCATTATCATCACATTCATGATCAGCTCCATCTTCATTGCTTGCAGTACATGAAGGAAGTATGTTTCCTGATTTAAAGGAAAAGTTGGTTGGTCGTGAAGTGTTGCATACCTCATGTTCTCTGTTTCCTTTAATGCCGCAATCTCCACCTCTATCTTCTTCTTTCTATCGGCTGCAATAGCAAGCTCCGCATTAAGAAAAGCTATGTGACCCTCCATTGCAGATATTGTCTCATTGTCCATGCCATTGAAGCTATAGGATGATTAATCACAATACCAAGCCTGCTTCTTTTGATATGTCCTTTCTCGATAGCCGTAGCTCTAATCGGTTCACCTACACTTTGTTTCCAAAGATTGTCATTTTCTTCTTGTGTAAATGATTTGTCCCAGCTCTCAAGAGGTCGAATACTACAATATTCCTGAGACATTTGTATAAACCTATTCTGTAATTTAAACAATGAACTGTACTACTAAGAATGTATTATATACAAGAAAGCGAAAAAGATTAACTTGAATAGAGTTCTTACATATATTTCTTGAGCACGTCGATCAATTCATCTTTCTTTTTCATCGGGTATGTACTCTTCTTGACATTAGTAACCTTCAACATCTCTTCTACAACTACGGACCTACCCAACTGTTTTTCCTGCAAATAACAGAAGTATTATTTAATTTCCAAAAACTACTTATCAAAAACGAAAAGGAAATATTTTACTAAATTAAAAAAGTATACCATTCTTTCCTTCCTAGTAACTAGGCTAATAGCTCCACTGGTGTGCAAAGATCCACCTTTTTTGATGCGCGAGCCATCTTCCCAATTCACTCGTCTTCTAAAACTTTTAAATAGTACCCCAATGTTCCAGTATCAGATCCCGTCGTGCTGTTACCATAAACTTAGGAATTCTATTATTTTTTCGACATTCACTAAATGTTCTAGAAATAAACTTTAAAATTTTAACCTTGATGTTTTCTTTCACCTTTTCCTCATGTTCGGGAACCCAGACATAATATTTTTTTAATGAGAAATGACTAAATATTTATTTTAATAGCGAATTTAAATGTACATAATGTGAATTTAATTGATACAGATTCCTACCTTAAATTCATTGAACATCTTCCCCCTATTTTTAATTGGAATCGAACCCCAAGTCAGGTACACACCATTATAGTGAGTACCGTTGCACATCAAAATAATCTTGACATGCCCACATCCGGACGTAAGCTGAAATATGAGTTCATTGACAAAGAATGATAAACAAAAACTAATCAATTAATTAATTAAAATATAAAAAGAAAAATAAAAGATGAAACATAATGAAATTAAACTTTTATCCTAACGGCTCGATGACAAGTCTACAAAAATTGTGTCTATCGCCTTCCTAAGGACCACGTGCATCTGAGTGTTGGGTCATGGGAGTATTATGGTCCGAGCCATTGGATTCAATATGAAGATTTTAAAATCCAATTGATCCACTATTAGTATTCAAATTATTGCACTGACTAGCATTAGCTGATGGTATAGTAGACTCACGACCAAGATGAGAATAGCCCTGCAATGTTTAGTAACAAGATCAAGGTACAACAATAGGTGTAAATATAGTTTAACCATATTGTGGATCCACATAAGTAGAGGCATTATGTGCCTGGTGTGCATAGTGAGTAGATAAAACTGATGCTCGTTTGGAAATAATTCCAACACCACATTCACAAACTAAATCACATTAACCTATTTACAAGAACATAACATATTTATAAGTCTAATTAGTTTAGTTTAACTTAGTTCCAACACGATATTCACCAACTAAATCGCATTAACTTATTTAAAGAACTTAACAATTTTCATTGTCTAATTAGTTTAGTTTTTACTTAATTTCAACAATATATTCACAAACTAAATCACATTAACTTATTTAAAGAACTAAACAATTTTCTAAGTCTAATTAGTTTAGTTTTAGCTTAATTTAATCACTTTATTCACCAATTAAATCATATTACTTATTTGAAGAACTTAACATCTTTCTATGTCTAATTAGTTTAGTTTTAACTTAATTTAAACACTTTATTCACCAAATAAATCGTATTTATTAATTGAAGAACTTAACATCTTTCTAAGTGAAATTAGTTTAGTTTTAACATAATTCTCATAATATATTCACCAACTAAATCACATTAACTTATTTTAAGAACTTAACATCTTTCTATGTTTAATTAGTTATGTTTTCAATTAACTCTAAAACTATATTCACTAATTAAATCACATTAGCCTATTTGAAGACCTTAAATTCATTCCATGTCTTATTAGTTTTATTTTAACTTAATTCCAACACTATATTCACCAACTAAATCATATTAACTTATTTAAAGATCTTAACAACTTTCTAAGTCTAATTAATTTAGTTTTAACATAATTCCAGCACTATATTCACCAATTAAATCGCATTAACTTATTTATAGAACTTAACAACTTTCTAAGTATAATTAGTTTAGTTTATCTTAATTCCAACACTATAATCACAAACTAAATCGCATTAACTTATATAAAGTACTTCACAACATTCAAAGTCTCATTAATTTAGTTTTAACTTAATTCAAACACAATATTCACCAAATAATTCGCATATCTTATTTGAAGAACTTAACATGTTACTAAGTATAACTACTTTAGTTTTAACTTAATTCAAACATAATATTCACTAACTAAATCACATTTACTTATTTGAAGAACTTAACAACTTTATAAGTCTAATTAGTTTAATTTTAACTTAATTTCAACACTATATTCACCAACTAAATCACATTAACTTATTTGAAGAACTTAACATCTTTCTAAGTCTAATTTGTTGAATTATATATATATATATATATATATATATATATATATATATATATATATATATATATATATATATAAATTGAATAGAAATTTAATTTATCGATCTAGTTAATTTTTTAAATTTAAATTATAGTCCTCCTAATTATATAAATTCAAATGTAATATATAAATCTTGCCTTAAATTTATCATCGATATTTCTTTAGATGATGGAGTATTTTATACATAATTAATCAATATATTTCATACTCAGATGAAGTATATTTTACATGTCCACATAATTAGGAATTGAATACTACACTTGACATACCTTGAAGATCGAAAGTATATAATAATATTATCTCGCATTTCATACTCGTTTAGGTTATATGTTAGCTCTTCACCTCTATATCATAACATGAGATATTAAGTTCAAGATTATACGACGGACTAATACATTTGTACATTACTCTAGAAATATAAGTATAATTATATCCTAATTTATAGCAACGTACTTTCATAATCTAAATATGAATTATATATATATATATTGTTTTAATTTATTCTATGAAGTCTAACTTGTTATTAATAAAAGTCTACAAAATTGTTACACTTTTTGAACAATTAATTGTAAGTTTTAAATTAATTTTAGTAGTATGCTAATTAGCAAAAATTATGATTAATAGAAATATTTTATACAAACCGACCTCCGGATGTCGCTTTAATTAAAATGAATTAGATGCAATAAAAAAACCGACTTCATGAGGTCGGCATCACACAAAATTTTAAGATACATAAAAGTAATCATATTAAATAAATAATGTTGACATCAAGAGGTATATATATATATATATGTATATATATACTTCTTAATTATATAAATTAAATTTTATTGATCAGTGAAAGTTTATCAATATCAAATCTAATGAATAAATCTCTTTAAATTGATGATCGATATTTATTTAATTGATAATGTGTTTCGTATATAATTAATTAGTTTATTTCATACTCATATGAAGTATTTATTACATGTAATTATAATTAGATAGTTATCACTAGATTTGACATACATTCAAGATTGAAACTATATAATATTGTTATCTCTCATCTCATACTAAAAAAAAATGATATGTTAGCTCTTCACCTCTACATCATAACATGAGATATTAAGTTCATGATTAGACGATGTACTTATAGTTTAGTACATTACTCTATTAATATAAGTATAATTATATCCTAATTCATATCAATATAGTTTCATACTTTAAATATGGATTATGAATATTTTTTTTTCCACGAAGTCTAATTTTTTTTTGATAAATGTATACAAAATTAGTACACTTTTTAAACAATTAATAGTAAGTTCCAAAGGAAATTTTAGTATTATTCTAAACAATAAAAACTAGAATTGATAGAAATATCTTAAACAAACCGACCTACAGATGTCGCTTTTATTAAAATGAATTAGATATGACAAAAAAAATATCGATCTTATGAGGTCGGTCTCACATTAAATTTTAAGAAAAATAAAAGGAATCAGATTAAAAAAAATTATTAACATCGAGAGGTCGGTATTTCATATAAGTTTATTTTTTAAATTATATAAAATGACATAATACATATATTGGGCCCTAAACTTGGCCTCAATTTTTAACTTTGAGCTCAAACTTTCATAGTGCACAAATAGTACTTTAACTATCCTATCTTTCAATAAATAAACACGCGATTTTTGGAGGCAAAGTGTGTGAAATGCAAACGATCCCACGTGTATTAGTGAGTCAATTAATGGCTGCCTACTAACTAAACATTTTACAAATCCTTTTTTATTTAAAAAAGTATCTTACGTGTCATTTTGAAAGTAAAAAATAAATTAATTAATTTTAATTAATAAAAAAGAGATTTATTAAGGGGAGAATTGTCATTTTAGAATTTTTACCTTTGTGGGCCTCGAAAATTACCCCTCACTCGCGCAGACTGCATGCATTTCACGCATTTTGCCAGGTAGGAAACACGTGTTTATTTATTGAAAGATGGGAAAGTTAAAGTGCCTATTTATGCACTATGAAAGTTTGAGGTCAAAGTTAAAATTTGAAGCCAAGTTTTTGGTTCAATAGATGTATTATTCCTATATAAAACCGTCACCCAGAGTACGATTTATTTTAATTTAATTGAAAATATTATTTTTCTAATAGCCATGATATAAATATTTAAATTAAAACTACTTAAATTGCATGATATTTAATTTTACCGATTTTCAGAAGTTGGTGTTATAATATTTTTTGTTTTTTATTTACGTAAAACGTCCTTATGAGGTCCAAATTTAACTAAAATAACATCACTGACCTCATGAGGTCGATATTTGAATGAAGAAAAAATGCCGACCTCATGGATGAAATAAAAATACTAACTTCATGCTGTCGGTAAATGGATGAAATAAGAATACCGATCGTATGATGTCGGTTTTTTAATTTTGATGAAGTAAAAGTGCCGATCCCATGAGATCGGTATTTGGATGATAGATAAATACCGACCTCATGAAGACGGTATTTAGATGAAGTAAAAAATACCGACCTCATGAGGTCAATATTGGGATGAATAAAAAATACCGACTTTATGATGTCTCTATTTGGATGAAATAAAAATACTGATCTCAGTAGGTAGGTATTTGGATGAAAGATAAATACCAATATCATAAAGTCGGTATTTAGATGAAGTAAGAATATCGACCTCATGAGGTTGATATTTGGATGAAGAAAAAATACATACTTCATGAGGTCAATATTTGGATAAAATAAAAATACCAACTTCATGATGTTAGTATTTTGATGATATAAAAATACATACCGCATGATGTGGATATTTGGATATGGATGGAAAAAAATACCAACCTCATTAGGTCGGTATTTGGATTAAATATAAATACCGATCTCATGATGTCAGTATTTTATATTAATAAATATTCTAATTTACATAAAACCGTGATCCAATTTATATAAAGTTAATCAAAAATATCAATTTAAATTTTATGGAACTCAGTTTATAAATATTTTAATAAAAATTGATACAATTATATACTATTAATTTTATTGACGTCTAGATGTCGGTATTATATATTTTTTGTTTTTTATTTTACTTAAAACTGTCCTTCAAAGAAGATTTAAATTATATTAAATCCAAATATTTCTCAACTTATATTTTTGTTTAATTGAGAAAAATCAAAATACGTTTATTCATTTATTTATTTATTACCGACATTAAGAGGTTTATTGTAATTCATTTTTTCCACGAAAAAATACGGACCCTCTGAGGTTGGAATCTCCCCCCATCTTTTTGGTGTAACAACCCTTAAAATGAATAAGATAAGAAATGCTTAATGTGTCAAGAATGCCTATTATTAGACCAAGGTTCACACAGATTGATGCGCATAGACAAATGACTCTTACTTAAACACTTCTTTTATTTTATAATTTTTTTTACTTGATTTCTACTTTGACCGAGTAATTTCAATTATTCACTATTTATTTTCTTCCATTTCTTTCACATTAATCCTTTCAACCCCACTTTTCGGGACATTACTCGTACTAGCCACCCTCAACTTTTGACTTTGCCATGAGTCGAGGTACACAATACCCAAGGTTGAGTTAGGGCCAAGACGAGACCGGTTTCTATATTAGCCACCCTCAACTTATGCTTTTTGCCTGTGTTGAGGTGCACAGTCCAAGGAGGAACCAGGGGCAACACATTATACCCAAGGAAGATGAGTGGGGGTAGAAAAGAAAGATCTATTGTAAGCTCAAAATATTTGGATCATAAAGGGATCAATTTAAATTGGTTTTCTATTATTCTAGGCTAAATATTGTCTAATTTGAACAAGAGCCTATGATCCTTTTCTGATAGTCTAACACATATTTCTTTTTGCAGGACTAAGTGGGCATGTTCTAGCTAGGTACAACCTCTCACACTCTTAACACCTCATGACACTACAAGATTATTGGAACCCTAGTTCGAGTGTTAGATTGAAGGTCATGCAATGGTGTATCTCTAAGTCATGCATTGATCCAACACATTCAAAATTCACTATGTCTAATCATGCAAGCATTCTCTTTCGAACGAGATATTATTCATATTTAGCCATCATGCTTCAGATTTCACATTCATACTTTGTACAAGATACTAAACATGTTGGTTCAATTGTAAATTAACCAGTCTGTTGGGGCAAAATAACACACGCAAGAAAATCACCAAGCGAGGATCGTGAGTTGGGATAATTTTTACTTCACCTTAGCAGTCAATTTCAATTAACCCCACACCCAACAAAAAAACATGAAATTGTCCCCAATGCATAAAAAAATAAAGAAAAGGTAGTAGGTAAAGCAAACCTGAGGTGCATAGCGCTAAAGATCAAGAAGATGGCGGGTCCGATTTCCCTGAGCTCGCTCCCTCAGTAGTAGGGTTAACATCAGTGGTGCCCAAAAATGATTTTTACCCTCAATGGTGCTCTTCTCAACATTCGACCAACCTAGAGCTGGATGCCTCGGGAGCTAACTCTCGAGCCCTCATCGGCCGGGCTTCCTCATTGAACAATGAATCTCTTCTCGTAGACTCCATCTCAGTATGATATTTCTTCCTATCCTGGTTCTCCTCACTGTTTCTGGATCGGTGCCTCTTAGCACGCTCACGTGGAGGGGGTGGCGGTGCAGTAGTGGTAGTGAACAGTGCAACAAGCACCGTGTCCTCTACAAGATCTGCAGGTGCGGCCTTAGGCTCGGATACCCTTATGTCTAAGATGGTATCAATATCAACCCTCAAACATACCATATCCTCCTGAAGATTCGTCTAATAAGTGGTAGGGTTTAGGTGTGTGAGGACCTCAACTAAAAAGCATCGAAGCACTAGTGGACGTCTTGAATCCTCCTCTCCATCTGTTGAACTACGTTCTTCTAAATTAAGTCCTTCTCTACCTCCTTAAGTTTTGTCATGCCCCAAGCTACCCCTTAGACGCGGACACGAAACGTAGAACCACAAGTGATCCCAAGCAAACCCTGTTGGCATGATCATTAGTATACTAAAGATAATAAACTGATGCAGAAGCTAAATCAAAATTAAATCTTAAAAGATAGGGAATATCCATATTCTATAACTAATATATTTTAAAACAATAAGTTAATACAAATGAAATATTAAATCAATACTAAGCTGAATTTAACTATGACTTAAAAAAGCCTCTAAAAACTGGACTATAAATACTGGGACAA